>JAMKCF010000001.1:30672919-30852919 GCA_023634235.1 Pisaster brevispinus
TTGTTTCAGAACTATAAAGTACATGTAGCAGGACAAGTTCTTTCAGAACTAAAAAATAGCAGGATAAGTTCTTTCATAACTAAAAAATAACAGGATAAGTTCTTCCAGAACTATAAAATAGCGGGATAAATTCTTTCAGAACTAAAATTTAGCAGGATAAGTTCTTTAAGAACTAACAGTTTGTGAGACAAGTTCTTTTAGTACTAAGCAGGAATAGTTTTTATTGGAACTAAAATTCTACTCGGTGGAGAAAATAGATATAACACAGGATGTTTCAAACTATTGTTAAAGTTTCTGAAACACTGTCGTGCAATTGTTTCTCTGGTCCTTTGTCAAGTCGTCTTTACTTGGGTATTGAACAAGTAATGTGATTGACAACTTTAGTGGAAGTTTGGAATAGCACAGGAACATTCTTAAAGGTACTTTGTTTTGGGGCAAGTTTCTTAAAGTACAGTTCTTAGAAGAGCTTGTCGTTTTGTCTCTCAATGTTTGGATTGCGGTGAGATCTGATTTTCAGGAAAATTATTGTGGGAAAAAACCCAATTTGATTCATAACTTCAATGTCAGTTTAAAAGAGCACAAGAACATTTGTGTACAATTTCTTTCTTTGTTAGTTTTGTTTTTATGAAATCATGGCAGTTTTTAGAGTTTGTGTGGCTCAGGGTTTGGATTCAATTTGAGGTACGTTCTTCAAAAAAGTTCTTGTATAAAACAAAATCCTTTGATTGGTAACTTCAATGGCAGTTTGAAAATGCACAAAAACATTCGTAAAAATTCCTTTCTTTTTTTAGTTTTGTTTAATTTTGTTAAAAACCATGGCAGTTCTTGGGGTTTTTGTTGCTCAGTGTTAATGGATCACTATGAGGTATGACCTTCTGGAAATTTTTTTGTGTGCCACTGGTCTTTGCTTGGACACCCTCTTGAACTTTTAAGATAAATATTTACATAAGCTGTAACCATTCCTACTTAAAGGTAGTGTGGTATAGATTGGTTTTCGTCAACATAATGCTGATTTATAGGCAAAATCATAAAGAAAGACACAATGAAAGTCACATGTGAAAGTTTCAGTTGAAAACAGTGTCTACTTAATTACTGAGAAAACAGCCAACAGCAAACTTTAAGGGTATTTTCACACAAAAGCTGAATCTATCCACAACTAGCGAGGTGACACTGTGGGTACCAACCGCATCTCTGGCTGCAGCATTCGCGAACGGTCACCAAATCCTCAGAAATCTGCAAAACAATCCATGCATGAATTGTTTTCTTAGATTGAAATGTTTTGGGGTGAAAGATTATCCAAAAACCATATTACTTCTCAAAATAGTTTGTACTACCAACAGCTGCAGTGCCTCTCACCAAGTAAATTTGTAATGGTCAGTTATTTTTGGAGTACTTTCCAGTCTAGGACCTAACCTTTAAAGAAGAATTCCTTAATTCTCAATTCAAGTTGAGTTCAAGGTGAGAGTTCAGTGGGTTTTCATCACTTTGTTGTTTTTAAGTTGTGGTGCATGTCTCAACATTGAGGAAGAAACCGGAGGGAGTGTGTGTGTTCACTAAGGATTTGGTATTGCCCTTAGACTTGCTCAACTTGGCAGCTGAAGTTCCTTGGGCACATAGATATTCCCAAATGCAAGCTGATGAACCTATTGATATATCCGCCCCATATACACCAACCTATGGAGAGAGGAGACCAGGAAGGCAAGGAACGTCATTTCTGACATGTACAATGTGTATGTTCAATGCCTGCGTGGAGATAGCGACGGCAAGCTACGACCAGACCAAATTGCAACACTTGCCAACGATTGCAGTAATTGGAAGAAACTTGTAGTTCGCCAGCTCCGCGTTCAAAGGATGATGATGTCTAGACTTGCAGACCAGAACATGAGTGTTGCGTGCTGGATTGTATTACCAGGGAGAAATACTAGTTTATTGTAAAAGGACACTGTGAATCGTTCTGCTTGATGCATGGTATTTCTTTCCTCCCTGGTTGATGTCGAGGCTTTCTTGGTTAAATAGGTAAAACTTTTGTCAACAAGCTAAAAACCAGCAGAGAAGTTTGGAGTGCACTCCCCTACCACTCGGCTCGGCCGCCTTGGGGAAGTTCTGTGAAAATTATCTCCAAGCTACCCAAAACAGTGCTGTCTGAAAGAGGTTGACAATTACACAGTAAAAAATGGTGGAAGTTATTATCAAGCTGCCAAAAACAGAAGTTAGATTTTCACTCTGATGTCTGAAGGAGGTTGACAGTTTCTTAGTGAATCTGTGAAATTTATCATCAAACTGACACAAAACAGAAGTTAGATTTTCACTCTGATGTATAAAGGAGGTTGACAGTTTCACAGTAAAATCAATGAAATTTGTCCTCAAGCTGACCAAAACAGGAGTTAGATTTTCACTCTGCTGTGTGAAGGAGGTTGACACTTTTTTAGTGAATCTGTGAAATTTGTCCTCTAATGCTGACTGAAACTGAAGTTGGATTTTTAACTCTCACTGCTGCCTGAAGGAGGTTGACACATTCTTAATGAATTTGTGAAATTTATCATCAAGCTGACATAAAACAGAATTAATATTTGTCACTCTGCTGTCTGAAGGAGGCTGACAGTTTCACAGTAAGATCGGTGAAATTTGTCCTCAAGCTGACCAAAACAGGAGTTAGATTTTCACTCTGCTGTGTGAAGGAGGTTGACACTTTTTTAGTGAATCTGTGAAATTTGTCCTCTAATGCTGACTGAAACTGAAGTTGGATTTTTAACTCTCACTGCTGCCTGAAGGAGGTTGACACATTCTTAATGAATTTGTGAAATTTATCATCAAGCTGACATAAAACAGAATTAATATTTGTCACTCTGCTGTCTGAAGGAGGCTGACAGTTTCACAGTAAGATCGGTGAAATTTGTCCTCAAGCTGACCAAAACAGGAGTTAGATTTTCACTCTGCTGTGTGAAGGAGGTTGACACTTTTTTAGTGAATCTGTGAAATTTGTCCTCTAATGCTGACTGAAACTGAAGTTGGATTTTTAACTCTCACTGCTGCCTGAAGGAGGTTGACACATTCTTAATGAATTTGTGAAATTTATCATCAAGCTGACATAAAACAGATTTAATATTTGTCACTCTGCTGTCTGAAGGAGGCTGACAGTTTCACAGTAAGATCGGTGAAATTTGTCCTCAAGCTGACCAAAACAGGAGTTAGATTTTCACTCTGCTGTGTGAAGGAGGTTGACACTTTTTTAGTGAATCTGTGAAATTTGTCCTCTAATGCTGACTGAAACTGAAGTTGGATTTTTAACTCTCACTGCTGCCTGAAGGAGGTTGACACATTCTTAATGAATTTGTGAAATTTATCATCAAGCTGACATAAAACAGAATTAATATTTGTCACTCTGCTGTCTGAAGGAGGCTGACAGTTTCACAGTAAGATCGGTGAAATTTGTCCTCAAGCTGACCAAAACAGGAGTTAGATTTTCACTCTGCTGTGTGAAGGAGGTTGACACTTTTTTAGTGAATCTGTGAAATTTGTCCTCTAATGCTGACTGAAACTGAAGTTGGATTTTTAACTCTCACTGCTGCCTGAAGGAGGTTGACACATTCTTAATGAATTTGTGAAATTTATCATCAAGCTGACATAAAACAGAATTAATATTTGTCACTCTGCTGTCTGAAGGAGGCTGACAGTTTCACAGTAAGATCGGTGAAATTTGTCCTCAAGCTGACCAAAACAGGAGTTAGATTTTCACTCTGCTGTGTGAAGGAGGTTGACACATTCTTAGTGAATCTGTGAAATTTATCGTAAAGCTACCAAAAACAGAAGTTAGATTTTCATTCTGATGTCTAAAGGAGGTTGACAGTTTCACAATAAAATCGGTTAATTTATCCGTTAGTTGACCAAAACAGAAGTTGTTTTTACACTCAGCCACACAACTCTGCAGTTTGGAGGGATGATGACACTTTCTAAGTAAAGTAATGAAAAGCTGACCAACACAGAAGTGACATTTTGACAGGACCATATGCTCTATGATCTTGTGTTTTTTACTAATAATTTAGGACTGTCTCATCATCCACTTGTATATGTCTTCTCAGCTTTTAAGTTTTCCCCCTTTTTTTTTTGCAGTCAACTTTTTGAGGTATAAACATGTCTTTCTTGAAGAAACTATTGCTGGTAATTATTGCAGGAACAACCATGTCAAAATCTTTGTTTGGAAGGAGTGTTGTCATCGAGGAGAGTTGTTGGTTGTTCTCAAAGTTTTGATCAGTGTACTCTGGATTGTGTTTAGGAGATTTCTTTGTCAGCCACTCTAGCAGTACCAACATAAAATACTACTTCACTAAGTAAAAAAAGAAGAAAGTATTCTCGCTATAGAAATTGTTTTGTTTCCTCACCTCACCTATATCCCCCAAACTTTGGTGATTATCTTTTGATCTTTCTTCGCAAGACAAGTTGTATCCTGGAAGAAAGGAGTCTACTTTTTATTTGAAATTAAGCCAGGTGCGTCTGTGAAGCATCACAGGGTGTTCCTGTCAGACTGCCAGATAAATATTGATCTATTTTTCGTAGTACTTTATCAAAATCATTGGAGTGACAACCCTCAAGGGCTTTCCATCTTTCACAAAAAAGTCAAACAATCCATTGATCCTGATCGATCACATCGAAAAATAGCTATATATTGCATTTGCTCTTATCTTCTGAAAGGTGTATGTTCAACACTTCCGCGAATAAATCACAGGGCCAGCGATGAATTTCACCCCATAGACGTGAGAAGTCCAGGTGTTTTTACCGCCAAAACGGAAACCAGTTTGGATATCTGCCCCAACAGGAACCCATCAACGTTTGACAAGGTCATTGCAGAGTCCATCAGTTGAGAATAAAAACGCCTCCTCATGATATTCTCTCAGTTTAGTCTGGGATTTTTCTGCATTGAGGGTGAAGGCTGGACTGATAAACTGTGTGTGTGTGTGTGATGGCAGAGATCTCCATAAGTGAAGTCGGCACCAAATTTGACTTTGAAAACAAAAATGGCTGCTGTAAATTTGTATGGAATTTTGAGGCCATCTGTCTAGGAGTAATATTTTACTTTTAAGTCTGAGATCGATCTGGTAGTTGCTCCATGTAGGTGAGAGGCATGTGTGAGATTCTGTAAGTGTGAAACTCCGGTTGGACTCGGGAACTTTTAATGTTGACATAATGAGCCACAGAAACCTTTGACCGATGATTAAAATATCAGAGTCGATTGTTCTTGATTATCAATATTTTTGGGTGGCGAGAATCAAGTGGATGGATAAAGTAGACATTTGAAGATTTTTCTTGCTGTTCGGAGAGATATTATAATGGCAAGGAAAGAACTTCAGAAGAATGTTCGGCAGGGACAGCCGCATCCAAAGATAATCCTGCGAGAAAGGACAATGACACTCGGCGAGAAAATCTCGTACTTCCACCAGCACGCTGACGACTCGGACGATTTTCGCATCGCGGCCTTGCGGAATCGCGCTCACCGCAGCGGGGGGCGAGGAGCGTTTATGACGGACGGAATCGATGAAGGAGTCTCTGTCGATGACAAGACGAAGAGTGGAGGCAGGGGGAGAATGTCGAAGAGAGGCGAGAGGAGAGTCTCCCCCGCTGGTCGCAGAACGGCGAGCACTATGAGCATGGCAGTCTGTGTGTCAGTAACAGGTATAATTGGAGGCTATTTCATGTTTAACCTCTTTTGTAGAGTTGTGGCGAAGGTATTATAAAAGGATTTTTTTCTCTTACTAATTTTCCCCTCTTTTTTTTGGTGCAATAGATTCTACCCATGAGTTAATGGAAGCGGCGGAGAAGGGCGATGCCTCCGCTGTTCGCCGCGTCCTGAAGGAAAGCTCGGCTGACCCCAACTTCGGTCGGACCGGAGACTACAGGACTGCCCTCCTCAGGGCCTGCCAGTACGGGCAGGTCGATGTTGCAAGACAACTTCTTGAGGTACGATAATGATTTTAATGATGAGCACATAAAGCATGGCATGTCGTGGCCGAGTGGTCAAGCGCACTAAACTCAAGCTCTGGTGTCTTTGATCAGCAGAGTGTGGGTTCGAGTCCCGGTCTTGACACTTGTGTCCTTAAGCAAGACACTTAACCATCTTTTGCTTCGCCCTGCAGATGAGACGTAAAGCAGTTGTTCCCTTGAGTTGTGTAATGCACATAAAATAACCTAGTTACACTTATTGCTATAACAGAAAGGGTTTTCCCCAGTGTGTCTGGCAGTAGCTGTGTGTAATTTGATGACCTCATTAGTTATTTATTTAAAGAGGCCAAGGGTCTGTTGTTTGCGTGTTTGTTTAGATAATCTTCTCAACAAGGGAATTTCGCAAATCTCCCACAGGGGGGGTTATAAATATGCAAAGCTGGCAACAGCCAATCTCTCTCAAACAAATATTGGTTTAGCATCTATGATTGTGAGTTGCACAAATCAATAGATTGTGATTCAGTAACTAGATAACAATACTTATTCTAGTCAGTGTGAAATCAGCAGTTGCCCTGGCTGGATTCGAACCCACAACCTTGTGATTGCAAGTTCTGCAGTCTAACCACCACGGTCACAATTGTCAGTTATAAGCTCATGTTCAAACACCTAATAATGACCAATGGCTGACCCATGTTGTGTTTTTGAACTATAGGCTGGTGCCGATACCAGTATCCGCACCATCAAGAATCGGACTCTTCTGCACGAGGCCTGTGTCGGGGGTCACCCCAATGTCCTGAAATTACTCCTTGACCTTGCAGATGACATTGATGCGGTTGATGTTGAAGGTCAGAGTTCGTGTCACATTGCCGCATTCCAGGGAGAATTGGAATGCCTGCAGGTTTTAGCGGAGAAAGGTAAAAAAAAAAAACTTTTTGTAAACTTGTTTTTATGGTTTTTCCAGAGTGAGCCCCAGGACTCGATGCCACAAAGCACTGAGCTTCATCTAAAATGAGTTGTCAATATCACCATAGTGATTTGTATTGTGACATCACCCGTTGCTTAGCAATTCAGATTCAAGTTTATCCGGCACTTCAGTTGATCCCTCTGCTGCTGCTTCCCAGATTGTATCGAAAACTTGGGTGTGATCCCTGGCTACACGGCAGCTTACGGTTAGATGGCTTCTGACTGGCACCTCTGAACAAAGATGTTGTTAAATAAGGGATACCACCGACATAGGGCTACAGATGTAGCTCAGTTGGTAGATCGCCGGCACATTAATCCGGAGGTTTCAGAATCAAGTCTTGCTCTAGTCAATTTTTCTTTGGTCAATCCAAAGTTATTTAAAATTTTACCTAGTCAGTTTCCATGCAAAAATATTAATATCAAAACACTCACTGTAGGTGCTGATACGTCGCTGGAGGATAAGAATGGACGATGCCCCGCCCACTTGGCCGCTCAGAGGAACCACCCCAAGATACTCAGCTACCTCCTGAGTAAGGGCGTCGACATTGAGACGTCTGACACTCAAGGGAGGAGACCCGCCCATTTGGGCGCAATACATGGAGGTAGGGTCAGGCCAGAGGTCAAAACATAGCAGGCCAGAGGTCAAAACGTGGTAGCCCACAGGACTAGACATCAACCTTGTTATTAGTCCTGTCTAATATCTCCGCTTCAATTCGGATCCTTTCCGTTTAACGTACCCAAGAAATCACCATTGTGCCGGAGACAGAACGTTCACAGTCTTCGCTGCTATGGAATGGAACAATATCCCCCCTCCCCCCACACACACACACACACCCTCATAGATGGTGGCTTATTGTGGGGTCCTGTTATTGTTGTTCTATTATTCCCTTTTCTGAAGAATTCTCCTGTGGGTCCAGGTTCAACAAAGAATTATCTTGTGAGGTCCATTGTTCCGTTGTGTTTTAGGACCCACATGCACACACACATTAAGTTGGCTTACTCAATTGCACAATTTAAAAAGCTATTTAAAACCTACCGTATTTTCTTTAATCATCAATAATTTGTTATTACTCTGTGATTTTTCTTAGTTTCACTTATTGTTAGTGCTGTGATTTTGTTTACAAAGTAGAGCCTGATGAAATGCTTGGTATTAGTTTGGGGGTACAAATTTTGAATCAACTAGCAGTTTCATTTTTGTCCTAGTTGTCTACTTTTTCAGTAGTTTATGGGGTAAAAAAGTGAAACTGCAAAATTTGTCTCTACTTTTGGGGAATTTTCATGTAATTTATTGTCCCGGTTTTCACTTTGGCATTGTCATATTGAGTTAAACAGGGATGTGATTTCTCTGTTTTTTCCGGAAATCCGTTTATTTTTTAACCTACCCCCCCCCCAATTTTTTTTTATTGTTATTATTATTTTTACAAATTAAGACCACAAAATAACATGAAGCTATAACCAAATAGAATGCCCCAGAAATGCAGATTAGGGCTTTTAAAATAAAAGATAAATGTATGTAGGCTTCCAGCTCGCAAGTCTTCGCCCTCGCAAGCTTTCGCACTTTGCGCTCACAGTTCAGGTTTTTTTTTCAACAGCCTATCACATCTCTGGTTAAAACAATGGCTTGTTTTAAACAATGGCTTGTTTTACATTTTCATTTAATTTTCCTACCAGACAGTCAGACTACCAACATTTAGAAGTCCAAATTTCTGGGTAATTAAACCAATTTTTCCAAATATGTTTCCTTCTTATTTTCCAGGCCTTGAGAGCTTGATCCTGTTTGTCCAGGGGAACTGTGACATCTTGGCCGCAGATAAAGCTGGGTGCATTCCTGCTCACTTTGCAGCCAAGAAAGACCACCTGGACTGCCTGAGATTTCTTGTCAAGAACGGCACAGAGCTGATGGCCAAGGATGGCTCTGGAAAGACACTTGCTCACATGGTAAGTTTGAACAATTTTAACGATCGATCAAGTGCAAAGTGTTAAGATTGCGTTGGCATGCAGTAATTTACCATGAGACAAAGTTAACTTGCCAAAAGACAAAGTTAACTTATCACAAGACAAGGTTAACTTACCACAAGATAAAGTTAACTTACCACAAGACACAGTTAAATAACCGCAAGACAAAGTTAACTTACCACAAGACAAACTTAACTTACAAGACAAAGTTAGCTTACCACGAGATAACTTAAAAGACAAAGTTAAATAACCACAAGACAAAGTTAACTTACCACAAGACAAAGTTAACTTACAAGACAAAGTTAACTTACCACGAGATAACTTAAAAGACAAAGTTAAATAACCACAAGACAAAGTTAACTTACAAGACAAAGTTAGCTTACCATGAGATAACTTAAAAGACAAAGTTGAATAACCACAAGACAAAGTTTAAGGAATGAAACAAATGGCACCATGAGCGTCACCGAGTGACGGATTTAAGAGTATGTATGGCCACTATTATTAACTTTTCTTGCTTTGTGAAGAGTTTGACTTGAAAATCTGTTTATTTTTTTCCAGGCTGCATATTTTGGAGCGATGACCTGCCTGCATTGGTTGTTTGAGAAAGGAGTGGATGCCACGGCTACAGACAGTAAGGATAAATTGATTGTCATAACACATTTTTTCCATACTTCTGAAATATAAAGTCAGTTTGCACAAAAGTAATAGATGCAGGGAAATATTGGTGTTATAATAATTATAGTAATAATAATAGTAATAATAACTACATATTAAGTGTTCGTAAAAACAAACATCCTAAAAACAGAGGGATTTTGGTTGGTGGAAAAAAAAAAAAAAATCTTGATTTTGTACTGAATTTTAGATGTGATAGCTAGTATCGTAAATCCTAAAAGAATTCTTTTATTATTATTATAATATATTTTTGGTAATGAATCCAAGGATGCCTCATAAGTGAATTTGATCACTGTAGCTCGCAAGCCTGAGGAAACATGTAAACAAGGGTGCTTGCTATGTGAACCAGAAACACCGGGGTTAACCCCTACTCTTTCACGATAAGTGTTCTGGGTTCTTTTACGTGCACTACCAATCCTAGTAGACGGGACCTACGGCTTAATGTCCCATTCGAAGGACAAAGCAATTGTGGTAAAGTATCTTGCTCAAGGACACAGGTGCCATGACCGGGACTCGAACCCACACTCTGCTGATCAGAAACACCAAAGCTCGAGTCCAGTGATCTTATTCGCTCGGCCATGACACGCCACTATTCTTCATTTGGTGTTTGGGCCAGATGGAAGATCAGTGTGTCAAAAGCTACAATGCGGCACAAAGATCATGACTCTGTGATCAGGTGGTTCAGGAGATATGATTTAAAAAGTTTACAGCTTCCTGTTTAGACAGGAAGGAAAAGTAAAAATGGGTCATGCTTTTACATAAAATATCACACGTGCTCTAAACTATGTTTGGTATTGCTGCAAAAATCGTCTACTATTCTACATGGCTTGTCCACCCCCCCCCCATAGATCAGGGCAACACACCAGCCCATCTAGCCGCCGCTGGTGGCCATGCTGAATGCTTCAACTGCTGCCTCCAGCACAACGGCCGGCTCGACGTAGTCAACACTAGAGAGGAGACACCTATGGACTGTGCCAGACGCTCCGGTCACCCACAGCGGATGAGCAAAGCAGGTAATGGAGTGTTTTTGTGGCACCTGAGTCCCTGAGTTATGTGTGTCTTGAGATTGAGTGTGAGTAATGAGTCACTATGAGTCAAGGCACTGACCGCTTTGATAACCACCTTCAGTATAATGAGTATGATTGTCTTCAAAAACAGGTATTAAGTGTTGTTTGTGGCACATTTGTCCCTGAGTTAGTGAGTGTTGAGATTGAGTGCCAGTAATGAGTCACTGATGAGGCCAAGTACTCCACTTAGATAATCAAGCACCATCAGTGTAATGAATTTAATCGTCTTCAAAGTTAAAGCAGGTAGCGAGTGTTTTTGTGGCACCTTTGTACTTGAGTTAGAAGTGTCGAGTTTGAGTAATGAGTTACTGAGTCCAAGTACACTTTCATAATCACCTTCAGTGTAATGAGTATAGTCGTCTTCAAGCAGGTAGTGAGTATTTTGGGTGCACCTGAGTCTCTGAGTTATAAGTGTTGAGATTGAGTTTGAGTAATGAGTTATTGAGTTCAAGTACACTTTGAGAACCACCTTCAGTGTAATGAGTATAGTCGTCTTCAAGCAGGTAGTATTTTGAGTGCACCTGAGTCCCTGAGTTATGTGTGTTGAGATTGAGGTTGAGTAATGAGTTATTGAGTCCAAGTACACTTTAATAATCAATCACCTTCACTCAGTATTTGACAACGAATTGTTTTCTGAAATGTTTGTGCATGAAATGTTATGAATTTCAGAAGTATCAAGATATTGATAAAATAGGGAGACAGCCAACATAGGGGTAGATAGCTCAGGTGGTAGAGCACCAGAATATTAAACTGGAGGTCGTTGGTTCAAATCCTGCTCTAATTAATTTTGTTCTTTGTTCAACCCCGAATCATTTAATCATAGCTTAAATGTAGCTGGTGGCTGCTTTATCAAGTTAAGACTAGATTTAACCGGTTGTAACCTGTTCCTGATTTGCATTTAGGAAACAACGAAGTGAAATGCATCCATTGCGCCAATAACTACGAGCTGGTAGAGTGGGAGAGAATGCACCAACCGTCACAAGTCCAGAAAGCAATGAACAACAAGAAGGGAGGAATTTTTAACTCTCCTCTGCCCAGAAAACCGTAAGTCACAAATAATCTCCCAACTCACAGACGGTGAAATTGATCACGTATTTTACAAGTTCTTAGGTTTTTTTATTATTATTAGGATATATTTTTGGTAATGAAACCAATGATGCCTCACAAGTGAACTTAATTACTGTAGCTTGCAAGCCTGAGGAAACCTGTAAACAAGGGTGCTTGCTATGTGAACCAGAAACTCCAGGGTTAACCCCCTACTCTTCCATGATAAGTGTTCTGGGTTCTTTCACATGCACTACCAATCCTAGTACACGGGACCTATGGCTTAATGTCCCATCCAAAGGACAAAGCAATCATGGTTAAGTGTCTTGCTCAAGGACACAAGTGTCACGATCGGGACTGGAACCCACACTCTGCCGATCAGAAACACCAGAGCTTGTTTAGTGCTCTTAATCGCTCGGCCATGACACGCCATCAATGCTTTATCCATATACATGTACGAGCAATACACCTCGTCAGTCGTGCCACTAACTGACAGATAGGTAAAAAAATCACAAATGTTCGGCAAATCGTTTTTTGTAGTGAAAACTATTGATATATTCACTACTAGTGTTAACATTTTTCGGCAAGTCTCTAAAATGTATCCTGTTGTACAAGCTTGTAATCTTGGTACCATATCTGACTCTACAATGTCTCTACATGCTGCTAATATTGTTCGTGCTGCATCATTTCACATTCGTAATATAGGCAAAAATACAGAAAAATTTGAAGCAAATTATTCTCTGTTGTAATTTCTCGACCAGACATGTGCAACTCACTTTTATTTGGTTTCAATGTACACAAGTTGACCACCTTCAGCAAATTATTAGCTTGAATAAAAGGTAGTCCCGTATTACAGCTATTTTATAGGAGTTGCACTGGTCAACAGTAAGTACAGCATTAAATACAACGTTGCTCTAGCTGTGTTTATATCTCCCACGAGCAATGCCCCCCACTCCCCATATAGAACTTTCTATTTTAGTTATCGTGTCCTTGTTATGTATAAGTGCCATGAAAACGTTTTGTGGAATTGTGCGCTTTATAAATTTGTATTATTAAAAATATTATTATCTAAATTGCATTTATTGTTCTGTTCCTTAATCTTACAGGAAAGCTCAAGAAGTGCAGAGACCCAGAGAAACAAAGCCAAAGGTCGTAGGTCAAGAGCCACTGCCAAAGAGAGACTTGGCAGCGAGATATTTCGGGCAAGAGACAAATTGAATGAATATTAGGGGATAGAATTTATGCTTCCAGATTATTCGCACCACAAACTTCCATGGATGTCACAAGATCGACAAATTGGTTGTAGGTCTGGGTCTCCCCTTGGTCTAGAGGATGAAGCCCCCTGAACCTACTGGGTGTTACTTGAAAGATAAATGGGTAGTGGGCCTGGGTCTCCCTTTGGTCTAGAGGATGAAGCCCCTTGAACCTCCTGGGTGTTACATGTTAGATAAATGGATAGTGGGCCTGGGTCTCCCCTTGGTCTAGAGGATGAAGCCCCCTGAACCTCCTGGGTGTTACATGTTAGATAAATGGGTAACGAGCATGGGTCTCCCCTTGGTCTAGAGGATGATAGGTAGAGGGCCAGGGTCTCCCCTTGGTCTAGATGATAAAGCTATGTGCCTTTTGTATACTAAAAAGACTTCTGAGCTGTATAAATATTTGACAGTTGAGTTTTTAATGATTGTAATAAAGCCATTTGTGAGTTAAATTTGAATACTGTTTGGTACATTGACTCGCTTAGTCAGAAGTTACGGCTTAAGTCTGAATTCCCCAGACTAGAGACAGTTGCTGTGTCATGTGGTTTGGGGCAAGCTTTTGTATGGTGACCTCCAGACGAGCAAACCCTGGTACCATTGTGCCATACACACTCATTCAGAACTGTGTATGGGCCTATGGTGTCTGTTTCAAAATTCTGCACAAATTTACACCAAACCAAACTGTCATAGCAACTGTCTCTATAGTCTGATGAATTCAAATTTAAAAGTAGGGTCATAGAGTGGTTTTTTTCAACGTTATGCTTGTTTTTGGCAAAATTGAAAAGAATTAGTTACTGTACAAATCACATTAAAAAGTTTCAGCTGAATACAGTGTCTACTTGCTAAGAAAAAAACCCCAAAACTGTCAAGGTATTTTCAAAAGAACATCAAATCCATCTTTGTTTAGTGAGTGACAGTGGGTACCAACCACATCTCTGGCCGCAGCATTTGTAGACACCAATTCTCAGAAATCTGAGAAAACGATTCATGCATGAATCCTTTCTCAGATTCAAATTTTTGGGGGTGACAAATTATCCAAACCATATTACTTCAAATGGAATCCTTTCTCAAAGTAATTTATACTATCAACAGCTGCAGTTCTTCTCACCAATTAAGTTTTTATGCTGATTAATTTTCGGAGTATTTACCAATCTGTGACCCTACCTCTAAACAGTAAATTGTGACTAAGAAAGTCTCTGTACGGGATATTGTTCAAATCTAACTCACACATAGCTTTAATTACACTTTATGTTTTCAAAAAGAAAGATTTAAATTAATATTTTATAAAATAAAAAAGTGTGTGCAACTGTTTTGTATGAAATAAACGAAATATAATAGTGAGAAAAAAATAAAAATAAAAATAATGAAAACAGACTGCAGTTTTGTCAACTTTTGTTAGACATTTTTCATATATTTTTTCTCTTTATTAAAACAAATTGAACACTTTGTGTCCATAGTTTTAAGTAACAAGATATTGCCTTTGAGAAACAAAACCTCCATTAAGAAGAATCACAATGTGGGGTAAAATTCTTAAAGGGGCACATCGCCTTTGAATCTCTCAAAATTTTGCTGTTTGGATTTGGTCTTTTATCCTTCTCAAGAGTTGTTGACACACAAACACCTTCAGTGTTTTAACGCTACATACAAAGTGTGGACCTGAGAACAGAAGAGGTCCACATAATGTAGGGACTTGAAACACTATGTGGACTTACACACGTCCACACAGTGTTGTTTACGGTGTTGAGGAATAGGATTTTCCTTAAGTGTATAGAACAATGGAATGTCCACACGGTGACTGCAACACAGAGCTGCGTGTGTTGTAACTAGTGTTTGTGTGTTTTGCTTGAAAAGGAACCCTGCAAACTTTGGCTCTTGAAATACAAACCATTGGATTATATGATCCACAATTGTGTGGAGTCAAACATTTTCTTAAAACTTTGCCTCTTGAAATACAACCAGTGGAACATAATGAGTCAAAACATTTTCTTCTACAAAATAGCCCACTGTGTTATGAAATCACAAAGAAACCGCACAATTTCAAGGAATGTTTATGTGAATCATTATACATGTTTCCTACTTTTAAATTATCTTTCGCTCCAAAACAAATGCTTTTTTATAGCCCCAAAGCACAAAATCCGAAGACAATGTGACCCTTTAACACTACAGTAGTTGAACTATACTCTGTGTAAAAGACAAACAAATTAGTAAAACACCCCCCTACAAAAGGACCATTCTTTTAACCTCTGACCTTTGATAAATTTCCCATTCCAATCACTTGCCGAATTAGTGCCCGAAAGCCTTACAAAACTTGCTAGAATTCCTTACACCCGGATGTGTAATAATAAAGCTTAAAGCACAGTACACTCGTACTTTCTGAAGTTCTTTCCCCCCCCCAAAACCCCAAATCGGCAGGCAATAGTAATCATTCCAACCCACAACCGTTGCAGTACTAGAACAGACGTCTTACCACCAGACCACTGCCCCAGTGCCCTGCTTTAACATCTACCAAAATAAAACAACTGCCATGATTGCTGGTCATCTCCAGCGATCATTGCTTGACCACTCGGGCGTGGAGCACACATTCTTACACAACATAAAGTTTTTTTGTTTTAAGGCCAATTTTTACAAACTCTATCATCAACTTAAAGGTGTTGCTTTACAGCAAAGCAAGAAATACAAAAATGTCTCACTTATCACATGGCCCAATGAGTGCCCGAAAATCTTACAAAATTTAAATGTCAAGTAATAATAATCCACAAGTTGTAAACTTTGGTGTGATTCCTGGTTATATGGCAGTTACAGGTTGAACAACTTCTGACAAAATAGGGGAACTGCCAACAATAGGGCTAGATAGCTCAATTGCTTGAGTTCCGGCTCATTCATCTGGAGGTCGCAGGTTCAAGCCCTGCTCATCAACTTTTCTTTGTTCAACCCACAATTATTAGAAATTTCAAAGTGTTAAAATCCAACTGTAAAATGTCATATTAATTTGGCTTTACCCGTGCACCGAAACGTTCATCCGGATATCGCAGGTTCAAGTCCTGCGCTAGTCAATTTTCTTTGTTCAACCCAAAATTATTAGAGATTTTAAAGTGTTAAATTCCAACTGTAAAATGTCATATTAATTTGGCTTTACCCTAACACCAGTGATTGACGAGCACTGTATACTCTGTGCTTTTTGAGTCGCGCTGAAAAAAATAAATAAAAAAGTCTACACATGTACATGCTATTCTACTCGAGTGGGATTTGAACCCACGACCTGTAGATAATCATGGCCCAATTTCATGGATCTGCTTTACCGTTAGCAAAGAATCGGCGCTTACGGAAGCAGGGATTTCCGCGCTAACATCAAGCGTATTTCACGGGTTAGCAGAGAACTTTTGCTTGTGCGCGTGCGTACTCCACGTTGCTAGGCATTCTTCGCTTACACAGCTAGCACAGAAATTCGGCGCTTGCACGGTAAGCGGAGTGATCGGAAGCGCAGAATACGGCGGTAAGCAGAGCCAAGAAATTGGGCCCAGTAAGTTACATGAGGTGTCTTGTTTATAGTCTCATTACTAATGATATTATGACACAGGAAACATTATACATGTATAATAAATATCGGTCGCACAGGAGTGCATTGTCGCAGAATATAAGCACAAGGTGAAACATGGGCGGTTCCATTTCACGAGGTGGACCTTGCCTCGTTCGGACAAACCGGCGGGAAATAATTATTTTGGAAACGACGCTGGAAGCGTCCTTTAGTTTCCATATAGGACTCCTATAACAAATTATGGAGCGTCTCAGCAGTATATATGGCAAAAAAAGAAAGAAAAAAGGACGACACATTTTATTCCACCAATACAAGACTTGCGCTTTAAAACTGTTTGTAAAGTAGACCACCGGGCTAGTGGACTGTGTGGTTGACTTGCCCCCAAGGAGGTTTTAGTAGCCCAGATAATACAAATGTATCTTTCTGATGTCTTAATAGTAGAGATGACAACCAGTGTGATGGTCGAATGAAGTTACGTTCACACACTCAAAAATAAATTAACACATTTAAAATTTTTATTGTTCACATCTGAAAAGGAAGAAATAAAGAGCATTTTTAAACTAGAAGGTTGCTCAATTTTGTAGTAGCCCACAGGGCAGGGTTTGCCTTTAACTTTTTCAGTGACTGGCCAGCAGGACCAGGGCCCAATTTCATGGCTCTGCTTACCGTAAGCAAAGAATCAGCGCTTACGGAAGCAGAGAATTCCGCGCTTAAGTCAAGCGTATTTCACGGATTAGAGAATTTTTCACTTGTGCCTGTGCATACTCTACATTACTAGGCATTCTTCGCTTACACAGCTGGCGCAGAAATTCGGCACTTGCACAGTAAGCGGAGAATGGTGATCGCAAGCGCGGAATTCAGCACTAAGCAGAGCCACGAAATTGGGCCCAGTTAAGTTTGTCATTTCACTGGTATGCCAGCTTTGTCACTGGTCCATTTTTATTTTGTATGGTACTCCAGTTCGAAAACCGTATGAACAATCTGCGCAGTCGGTGGTTCATAGCCGTAGGAAACAATGAACTGGCCGGACAACTTGGACAGAATTTTGACTGCCCCTCAGAATCGATAACGGGCATTTTGGCCGGCAGACCACTGCTAAGGGAGAACGCTGCGGGGCAAGTTGAGAAGTGGTTTTGACTAGCCAGTAGCAAGTTTTTACTAGAGAATGTTTGTCGGGCTAGTGTGAAGGGTAAGCTCTATAATAGAATGACAAGTTCATCCAAGGATCTGTGCGCGGTACATAAAGATAATTATGTAATTAAAGAGAGTTATGTCATTCCGACAGTATACAGTTTGCAGGCATGTAACATTTCTAGTCAGCTGACTTCCTCAGCTGGTTTACACTATAATCAATTGCAGTGCTTCTTACCAAGTGAGTTTTTAAAGTCATTATTTTTTCAAGTAGTTACCAATCAATGACCATACCTTAAGGAGCTATTGCTTTTTCCAGGTTAAATTTCATAAAGCCGTTTAGGCAGGTAAATGTATTGAATGAATTAACTTGCTGAGCAAAAGTAAGCAGGGTACCGCTCACAATTAAAAAATCATAACACGTTATTTGGCTGGTAACCTGTTTCCGCTCAGCAAGACTATTCTCTGCTTAACAAAAAGTTCTATATTAACCAGAGCCCAATTTCATAGAGCTGCTTAAGCACAAAAAGTAGCTAAGCACAACAAAATTATCCTCACCAGAATATGGTTACCAGCCGAAATGCCATTTCTGATGTACAATCTGTGACTGTATCCTGCTTTTTTTCGCTTAGCAGAAATTTTTTAAGCGACATTTTCTGCTTAAACAGCTCTGTGAAATTGAGCCCAGCTCCAGGAAATCCAGCTGTGCTTACCAGCTGGAAACAAGAATTGGGTCAGTGTAACAACGTTTTGAAGTAATTTTCACCCGAACTCTTCCAATGTTATTCACTTGAGTCGCTGTACGATGACGGCGTTGAGTAACTTGGCATCGGCGAGCGTCTGTGAGTCGTCTGTGAGTTCTTTGTTGGGGAAGGTGGTCAGTAGGGCAAAGACTTGGTTGGCGTAGTGAGGGTGAGCACTGAAGGAGAAAGGCAAGTCAAGGAAAAGGTCGTCGGGCGAACGAGAACCTGAGCATCCCAGAGACAAGCTGCCAATTTCACGATACTTGACGCAACTGCGTAAGTCCAATTGCGTACGTTGTGCACAACTAATAAATGTTAATATTTGCATCGGGGATAAAGAATTTAATTTGGTTTTTATGTGTATTAAGCACTGTATACTCAGTGCTCTCCCGAGCTCTGTAAAAAAAAATCCACAGGCAATCACTCGGGTGGGATTCGAACCCACGACCTTTGCATTGCTAGAGCAGGTGTCTTACCACTAGACCACCGGGCTAGCCCGAGTGGACTTCCGCAGTTGCGTCAAGTTCAGCTGCTGGGCTGCAATCCTCTCGCGCAAACAAACAGCAATTTACGCAAAACGTTAGCTCTCAGTGGAACTGATGTGTGTGAAAAAAAACCTGACAATACTGATGTTCATGTTGAGGTTCGAGTACACGCTCGGCTCTATCCATTTATAATATTACAATAATAATAATAAAAACAATAATAATAACTTGGGAAGCTAATCATCCTTACTCACAGCTGAGAAGCTGAATTGCGAAGGACACGGCTACAACGTCTTTCAGCCACAGGCATGCCAGGCCACCTTTGGCAGCCGACCACATCGACCCATACATGACCATAGAGCAGAGCCTGAGATCGACGGTGTTTGATTTTTCTGGAGGGAGGAAAACCGGACGGTCCGGAGAAAAACAATTGTGGCACAGAAGAGAACCAACAATTTATTAGCATATGGCCTTAGCCAGGTATTGAACCAGGGCCACATTGGTGAGAGCCGAGCACTTGATCCACACTGGCTCCTCACACTCTTACTGCCTAACCAAAACTTGGGACACAGAAGTTTATTCGTTTTTAAAGAAGCCCCATTTGCCAATCACAACCAAATTTGTGTGACCATTACATAGGCTTAACTCTTCGTGGCACCGTCAAAAAAAAATCACACCATTTCGCCATGCCTTACTTGTTGAGTAACAGTTTGATTTTAGCGTGTAATACATTTCTGTGAAGAACCAAACCACTTTTAAATCACCCAATCACTTTTAAATCAGCCACAGCATTAGATATGAACCCTTTTGACTAAATAACATCAATTCAAGCAAAATTGCATTTTGAGATGAGCTCACATGTCTCTTTCTGCTCAATCAACCATTTCTTTGACTAACGCCCTTTATTTACACAACTTAGCAAGGCTGAGTAATTGATGTACAATTCCTATGGGAATTCCTGGAGAGCGGGTCAAGGTTGTGTTAGTTAAAAACAAACCCCGGGTAGTGATAACACATTTGGCATGCTATTTGGCTAGGTGCAGTTGTGGAACTTGGAAATTTTTTTATAGATTTTTTGAAAAAAGAAATCGTGGATTAATTACTTTTTAATTAAAAACTGTTACTCAATAAGTGAGCGATGGTGTCATTGAGTGTTAATGACAGCATGAACATCAGTTGGGCAACATTAACGATTGGCTTAATCAAGTTTCTGAAGGGTTAAAAAAGGCAAGGATACGTCATGATGTAACGTCTGACATCAGCTACCGTGTGAGTGTGGTTGAACTTGCTCACTAACCTGCAATATGACAAATATGAACAAGATATCAATTCAATATCTGACAATTAAATTGTTCATTGTCGATCACTTATGATTACAGGACAGTAGTCCAATAAATTATGGCAACATTCAAGTAAATTTTTACAAAGCAGAGTTTGCACCCCAAAAGTATAATAAGCTCGGGGTAAATCTGTAAATATAAATCTACAAAACCAAGGAGAGGTAAAACAGATGCAATCAAAATATCTTCACGTCAGTGCAAAAACGTTGTATCTCCTAAAACGGCACTTCTGTCACTCGTGAGTTTGAAATTGTCTCTCTTAAACACCGATGTGATAGGCTGTTGAAAATAAAACCCCTAAAATGTGAGCGCAAAGCCTGAAAGCTTGCGAGCTCGAAGCCTTCTTACATACATTTTTCTTTTGTTTTAAAACTTTTTTTTTGGGGGGGGGGTAAAAAAAAAAGAAGAGAGAAAAAAAAAGAAAGGATTTCTGGAGAAAAACAGAGAAATCACATCCCTGCTGAAAAAAAGCCTGGATGTACACACAAAACAGGTACGCGCGGAGGTACAGTGCTTTTTGCAAGGAGAATTTCCGCGCGAGATACACTGTATAACATTTTGCAAAATTTAGATTCACTGTTTTTTGCATTGACACAGATACATACAAATATTATTAGCCAAAACGAAAACAACTACACTGCACAAAAAACGTACGGGTATTATATAAATTCTAATAAAGTTAATGTAACACTCTAGGTTGTAGAAATGCAGGGAAACGTGGAAATGTAGAAAGAAGAAAAGGGCGGGCTTGACGAACCTTTTACCGTCGGCAAGTCTGATTTGGATACTGGTGACCGGTTGCGACATGTCAGTGCTCAGACCCTGTAGGGCGGAGGTCTCGTCAACAACGGGGTCGCGTGACGATGGGGTGGAGACAATATTGGGTACTGGACTGAAAGAAAGAAGAAAGAAAAACAGGGATGAGAGTCAATGTTGTTAAAAAAAGTCTGAAACTACATGTTGGATCCAAATTTTAGGACATAGGGCCTACTTGAAATGATGGCGTTTCTACCTTTTGGTAACCCCTAGGGAGGCTTTGGAAGTCAAATGGCTTTTAGGAACACAGCGTCCTAAGCACAAGTGAAGTAGATCAAAGTGTCAGTCTTTAATTCTTTAAATTTTAATGTATGTGGAAAAATTAAAAGTCTTTTTTTTTGTTCACCAGGATGACATAAAAAGTCTGAATTCAGACAAAAGTCTGAAAAATCTCATCCCTGAAAAAAAAGGCAAAAACAAACTTGTCAGTTATCTAGTGCAAAGTGGTTAGTACCAAAATGGTTTTTTTCCCGAGGATAAACATAATGTTTCTCCCTCAAAAATTGTTTTTGAAATGATGTTTAAAGGAGCTACTTTCCCTGGCCAACTGTTTTACAAAAACTCGATAACTATCTCCTGCTATCTCCTGCGCAACTGGCACATCCTGAAAAATACCACAGATTGACGACCCCTTTTGTTGTTGGAAAACTGTCTTTTCTTAATCCCCTACTATTTGTAATACATTATTTTCAATCCCCTACAATTTGTCATACACTTTGCTCTGTATACCCCCCACACCTGTGGTTTGTGGTATATTGTGACTGTGAAGACTGTGTATAGTGTTCTATTTGTAATCCTGGTCCAGCCTAGAAAGTGTATTGACACCTGGGCAAAATTTTATGGCTCTGCTTATCGCCGAATTCTGCGCTGACGCTCACCATTCTCTGCTTACTGTGCCAAGCGCCGAATTACTGCGCTAGCTGTGTAAGCGAAGAATGCCTAGTAACGTGGAGTACGCACGCGCACAAGCAAAACTTTCCTGCTAACCCGTGAAATACGCTTGACGCAAGTGCGGAATTCCCTGCTTCAGTAAGCGCCGTTTCTTTGCTTACGGTAAGCAGAGCCATGAAATTGGGCCAAGCTCCTTTTACATGATGGCTGACCGGCATCCCCAAACAAAGATAGTGACAAAATATAACAGACACTTGTACGCAGTATGCTTTTGCTTCACCTTATTCCCTAGCATGGTGAGCTATTTCCTGTGAGTTTGCCAGGCTAAGCAAATGACGTTTTCAAATGTGACAAGGTCAACCAAGTTTTCCCATGGGAATTTCCAAAGATTATCAATTGTGACTTAAGCAAGTTTATGGTTACTGGAGTTGGTCGTCTCAAGGCCAGCATGCACAGATGGGGCCTCACACCAAGTCCGGCATGCGATGGAGCCGAAGAACAAACAGCGGACCACACCATCAGGGAGTGTTCTCTCCATCAACCATCCAAATGGAGCCCAAGGTTTGGCTGATGTCGATGAATTGGCTGCTCACAACCAAAATCTGGAGCTAAGTCTATACCCTGTTTGTAGCACACGTATGAAGAAGAAGATTGTCAACGTACCTGCCGAGCATGTTGCCCTGCCCGCTGAATGCCTTGACCTTGACCTTTGGCCTGACAAATTCTTCTTCCCGCTTGTCCTCAAGGTCAAGGTTCACCTGGCCGCCTTTTGATTGTCTGACAAGCTCCATCGGAATCTCCCTTTGAAGAAATGTGTACAAAATCAAACTTAATGGCTTACTAGTGATAAGAAGAATAATAACAATAACTAGAAATTGAGTTTGTTAGAGTATAGTAACATAAATCACAATTCATTGATTGGTGCAATTCATAATCATATACGCTAAACCAATGTTTGGTTGAGAGAGATTGGCAGTTGCCAACTTGGTGTTTATATCCCCTAGTGGGAATTTGCCAAGTGCCATTAACGGGTATCAACTGCTAAACAAACAACCCAACAAACAAACACAATGAGTATACTGTTGTGATGTAAACTCTATTTGTATTAAATAAAATATTGTTGTAAACCTTCCCCCAGGGTGATGGGGAAATCTTCCTATTGTGGAATAAATAAACAAATCAAATTAATAGTAGAGCTATTCTTTAGTGCTAAAGTTCAACAATATTCAACAAATATATATAGAATATTCAACAAATATAAACAGAATATTCAACAAATATATAGAATATTCAACAAATATATAAAATATTCAATCAACATATATAGAATATTCAACAAATATACAGAATATTCGATAAATATATAAAATATTCAATCAAAAAAATATACAGAATATTCAACAAATATGTAGAATATTCCACAAATATATAGCATATTCAACAAAAATAAAGAGTATTCAACAAGTATATACAGAATATTCAACAAGTTCAAAATTAACACATTTTGAAGCTGAAATAAATCTGTGATGTTGAAAAATACCAACACCCTTAGCAACAGCCAGAGCCATAGCTGTAGCCGCTAATACGGATACGGCTTAACAGTGAAAATGCAGCCATGGCAGTGACCATGCACCACTCCTAAAAAAAAAACAACCTCAAAACCAGCGCATAAGGTACACAATTAAGCAGCTTAGTGGTGTGTCATGGCCAAGCGGTTAAGAGCACCAGACTCAAGTTCTGGGCCCAATTTCATAGAGCTGCTTAAGCAGAAAATATTGCTTAAAAATTGTCGGCTAAGCAGAAATGAGCAGGATACCAGTCACAAAATGTACATGTGACATGGTAGTATGGCCGGTAACCTTATTCTGGTAAGCATAATTTTGTTGGGCTTAGCTACTTTTTGTGCTTAAGCAGCTCTATGAAATTGGGCCCTGGTGTTTCTGATCAGCAGAGTGTGGGTTCGAGTCCCGGTCCTGGCACTTGTGTCCTTGAGCAAGATGGTTTACCACAATTGCTTTGTCCTTCGGATGGGACATTAAGCCGTAGGTCCTATGTACTTGGATTGGTTGTGCATGTAAAAGAACCCAGAATGCTTATCGTGAAAGAGTAGGGGTTAACCCCGGTGTTTCTGGTTCACATAGCAAGCAACCTTGATTACAGGTGTCCTCAGGCTTGCGAGCTACAGTGATTTAGTTCACTTATGAGGCATCCTTGGTTTCATTTCCAGACATAAATAATTATTAACAAATAACAAAAATAGCTAAATCAGGTGAGGTTTGCGATGACACATGAGCAGATCTCTTTTGAGTAGTGGTGGTTCTAAGAAGAACCGAGGGTTTGACAACTCCCTTATGGTTCTAGAGTTGTCAACCACCGGTTCC
The DNA here is from genome assembly GCA_023634235.1 of Pisaster brevispinus. Lineage (NCBI taxonomy): Eukaryota > Metazoa > Echinodermata > Asteroidea > Forcipulatida > Asteriidae > Pisaster > Pisaster brevispinus. The sequence continues at coordinate 30,697,134 of JAMKCF010000001.1, forward strand.
TCTCACCTGATTGTACTCCCACCATGCAAAATTTTCAAATCCTTCTTTCGCTGTTGCATGTCTTGAAAGTTGAGTGCATGAAACAGTCACTCACCCCTTTGAGATGGAATTGAGGAAAGCTGCATTCTGTGGGTCTTTGTAGTCTCTCAGCTCGTTGCCGTCAACACTGAAGCCATTCTTCCATAATTTGAGGACGACATGGCTCTGTGTGAATAGAGAAGGAAGTTATGTCAATTTAAAGGTAGGTTCATCGACTGGTTTTTGCCAATGTAACGCACATTTATAGGCAAATTATAAAGAAAGATACAATAAAAGTCACATGTGCAAGTTTCAGCTGAATACAGAGTCTACTTGCTGAGAAGGCAGCATAAGACCATCACGATACTTTCGTACAAATCCGGAAGATTCTCATGCCTGTTTTATACAAATGTGGACTCCATCCATGTTAAGCGAGGTAACAGCGGGTACCAGCCGCATCTCTGGTGGCAGTACTCGCGAACGCACACCAACCCTCAGAAATCTGAGAAATGAATCATGCTATTGCATGAATCCCCCTATTGCATGAATCCCCCCACCCCCCCCCAATCCCGACCTTTGAACCCATCTCACCTCTTCTTCTTTCTCGGGTAGTGTTCCTTCGGTTCCCGGGACCGGCCTGATGGGGCCCGACTCACTGTCCCCTAGCCGGTACCCTGCACCTTTGAAGATGAAACTGGACCCCTGCCCGTCTGTTCTGGATGGGCCGGCGGCACCAACTTCTTCTGCTCCGTGCCTAGGAATAGAACAACCGTACAAACAAAATGATTATGTAGTTTGGTCAATGGAAAAGGGTTGCTCTCGTCATTTTTGGAAAATGCCGGACTCCTTGGGGAACCTACAGGCCTTTGTGGTTTCTTTTAGCTCTTTGCGTTTTTTGGCGTTTCATCATTAAACAGATTCTGTTGAACCACTTCACGCCTGATGAGGTGTTTATTCAAAAACCTTTTTGTGACAGACATTTTTTTAAAGCCTGGAGCAACTTCGGTTTTTTCCTCAATATTTTTTGCTGACAGCCGAACGGCTGACGTTGAGGCAGGCACCTACTGTGATGTGCTTCGTTTAACCCGTACTAAGAGAGACAACAGGTTCTGGAAAACTTGCCTTGTAAAATCCCTCTCCAGGAACTGCCTATTCCAGACCTCTGTCCTTTTGTTATACAAATGCGGCATACAAAAATTGGACAGGCTGCCACCATTGTTTGTCATAATGATCGGCTCAATGGGAGGCAAGTCCGAGCATTCCGAGATTCCAGCAAACCATGGCAGAATTCTGGCCTTGGCATGTTGGCTCACGGCCGAGGTTCTGCTGATCACGGTGAGTGCCTACTCAATTTTCTCACAGGACAGCATCAAGTCTCGGAGCTTATTATAAGCATCTCTTTTGTCTTTCATTTGTCAAGTCAGATGTTTCATTGTGGCAACGATATTTTTCAAAGGAAAACGATTACTCAAGAAGCTCAAAAAAGTTCCGAAAATCAATACTAAGGGTGGGAACAGAATTTTTTTTTTTTAAAGTCGTGATAACAGATTTTTTTTTTTTTAAAGTACTGGCAAAACCCTAAGCCCCGAAGCTAAGAGAGTTTATGTACACAAAACATGGACTAAGTTAACACGTTGACTGCCGTCTACAAGTATATTCGTAGTAACAGGTGTAACGGATTCTGCCACTACGAGTGTACTCATAGAGAATGAAAGGTCTTTGTATTGTTAATTGAATACACTGGCATCACTGAGAACGCAACAAATACGCTTCTGGCAGTGGTGAGGACATACATCCTGAGAATTTGTATTACAACATGTAGACAAAAAAAAAATGTAACCTACTTGGTATGCGCCCATGCGCACCACACTTGGCAAATGGGAATGCCCTACGAATCTATGACCGGCAGTCAACATGTTAAAGTGCCCACCTGTGCAGAGGACATAATCACCCACAGTGGGTGAACGAACTCAGCCAGGCCATTCAACTTTGGTACAATGGTTCTAGATGGTATGGCAGTGGATGTCACGCAAAGTTTATTTTGGAATTGAACAAAGGAAAACCGACGACAGTGGGATTTGAACCTGCGACCTCCGGATTAGCGTGCCGGCGCTCTACCAACCGAGCCATCAAGCCCTAATAATGGCGGTCTCTCTATTTTGTCAGTATCTTTGTTCGGGGCTGCCAGTCAGAAGCCATTCAACCTATAACTGTCATATAGCCAGGGGTCACACAGATGGAAGTGTGTGTTCAAAATAACAAAATCTTCCCCTTTATACAAAATGGCGCAAAATACCGTCAAGTTGCTTATCAATGGATAGAGGGAGACTAAGGCCGTGTCCGAACTGGTGGCTACGGCTAGAGCTGGATCGCCGCGTCATCATGCGTTGTAGTATAGGACTCCCTTAGCAACATCCTTAGCAACAGTCGTAGCCGTAGCTATAGCCGCTAAATTCGGATACGGCCTAGATGTATTTCTAACTTACTCTCTTGCGCTTTTGAAGAGGTTGTTGACGATGCTGTCTGTATTCGCTTTCTTCCTTCGTGGTCCGACAACTTGCTGACCACTGAAACAAAAACCCACCAAGATTAATTCAAGCTTAAAGGGAAGGTATCTGTTTGGTAATGACTCTGAAAATTAATGGCAATAAAAACTTACTTGGTAAGAAGTACAGCAGCTTTGGATAGTATAATGCATTTTGAGAAACTTTTCACTTCAATGTACTGCGGTTATGGAAAAATATATCACTTTTTATCCCCCAAAATTTGAATCTGAGAAGCGTTACGGCCGTAATGCTTTTCAGATCGTGTATTCCTATAGGGAATATTCTTCCTGCGTGGAAATATTTGCTCCGGTTTTTCGGTGATATCTCAAAAACGCGACCACCTTTTGAAGTGAAATTTTCACAGGTTAGTTTAATTGTATATACCTACATTTATATAGGATTAAAACAATCAAGCGGTTCCAAAAACCAAAGGTATACTTTGCCTTTAAACATTAATTTAATTATGACAGAAAGACTCAACATAGTATCCACCTTGTAACCTTTGTCTACGAAAAAGAGTGAGACTGTACATTCCAAGGCCTTTCTGACTGTTTCTGTGTATACGCAATCCTACAAAGTTGTAGCTGTAGACAGCTAAAAAAAAAACACACATCATCTGGGTTACGAGGTATTCTGCAATTATTCCGAATCATCTTATGTCAAAGGTCAAATCATAGCTACCTTCCATGGTCCGAGCCCCCTGCATAGAATGTCTCTCCCTCCTCCCCACTGTCGCTCTCCGCCTCCGCCTGTTTCCCAAAATCATTTATCGTGTGGAACTTTGACGCCGACGTCGAGCTTGACGTCTTGGGTTTACGACTCCCGACTCCTCTTCCACCGACTCTACCCTGCCCCTCCACTGTGTCCTCTCCGGAGAGGTCGACGACCTCTGGCCCTCTGTCTGTGGGTCGTGCCTCGTCGGAGGCGTCTTGGAACGTGACGTCATCCCCGCTGTCATTGTCGTAGAAACTGCCCAATGCAACCTGGATGAAAACAAATCAGCAAATTTGGGTTGAAACAAAATTCATTAAAACCACTGCATAAATTTGAAATGCTGTTGGAGCCACAAATCCGAAAAAGAATAGATGATACCATCCATTAAAAATAAATGCAGGAGACGATAGCGGAACGAACCTCGTAGTTCTAGGAGTACATGATTATTATAAATACTGGCTACTCATGTCAAAGAGGGCACTATATTTATATTTGTTGTACGATCTGCCGGCACAAAAGCATTTTGAATAATTTCACTATTGTCGGTGTAAAATAAATATCCACCACTGCCAAAAAAGTTAACCACTGTTAACAGGCATATGATGATATATTCAGAAAAGTTTCCCCATCATATTAATATTATAGATTCTATATTCAAGCTAAAAGTTAGACCAAGTAACTGGGGCGTTGTACTCCGTTTTTTCGAAAATGTGACATTTCCTAGTCCTACCTCCTCAAGGCTCAAGCGCCTCAGTTGTCGGTGTCGGAAAGAAGTCCTTATTCGTTGAAATTCAACTTGAACCTCTAGGTAGATAACTAGATAAAGATATGAAAGAAAAGCTTCTCCATCCATCTACCACTCACTGCAATGTGCAAAATTACCGCACGTTAACCGAATTTACTCAAATGTGAAATCCTACCTGAAGTTGCCATCCAGATGATTCGAGATAAAATCTTGCCCTCTCAGCGTCTACTCCAGTAACACCAGCAAAATCGGCGATAGAAGTCGCTTTCTGTGCTTCGTCCGCCATGATGAAGTTTCACTTTTCAGCTGTGTGTGAGCGACGTGACTAACAAAATGAGCAATAGACTGTTGTTAGAATAATTTCGCTGACGCATAACAATTTCTTCCTCAAATACTACATAATTTCTCGACCCCACGTTATCCAAGTGAGCATAGATAAGACCATGGGGACGAGTTTAAACAAAAAATGTTACCGATGGAGGGCGCCATTTTCATCCTCTTTACTCCATCAATTTTGCCGTGCGAGTGCAACTTTTCGGTCGTGTCCAGAATCGGGCTCATCCGACACTTTCACTGTAATTTTTCCTCCTTTTTGGAAGCTTAACATCAAGCAGGATGCCTCCCAAGTTCGATCCCAATGAAATTAAAGTCGGTATGTTGCCATTTTATGTCAATAATTAAATGATCCGCTGACCAATGTGGTGCCCTGTACTTAATTCGGATCCGATTGTTCCACCATAAACACATTGCGTAATACACTGTGTCTGTATCCTATATTATTATTTAGTAATTAGTAAATAAGACATTACATCTTAGACTATTGAGTAGTGTAGTCAATCTCTCACGAATCTCTGTTTAATCGTCTCACCAGTTAGGGCCTACTTCCTTGCCATTTCAAAGCTGCAGCCACCATCGGCACTCAGCTCAGTTTATGGATGAGTGACTCGATCGACACTCGAGTTACTCCTTTTTTTGAATCCTTCATTTCTGTAATGTAAAGACTTAAATTAAAAAACTAAAGTCAACTGGTCAACTCAAAGACTAGCCCCACTTGTGTGGCCAAGGAACCTGAATCCTTGGCCACACGTCCTCGTATAAACCGGCGTCTGGTGGTATCTTCCGAGCTCGTATTAACGAGAGTCGACTGTATTATTAAATCATACTTTCTGTCCTTATCTTCAGTGTGCCTTAGAGCTGTCGGAGGTGAGGTAGGGGCCACATCATCCCTTGCCCCCAAAGTCGGTCCCCTTGGTCTGGTAAGTAAATTCCCCTTGCCGGAATTTTCACACGAATGTCGAATCAATCCTTGTTTAGTGATGTGACAGCGAGTACCAACCGCATCTCTGGCTGAAGCACTCGCGAACGGATACCAACCGTCTGAATTCAGAGAAATGAATCATGCATGAATCTTTTCTCAGATTCAGATTCAGAATCAGGTGTCAAAATTATTCAAACCATGTTACTTCAATCAAAGGAATTCCTTTCTCAAAAAAGTGTATACTATCACTAAGTAAGTTTATATGGTCATTAATTTTAAGAGTATTTACCAATCTATGACCCAAGCTTTAAACCAGACTCAAATGTAACCATAGCAGACTTCTGGTCCCCTTGTACCCAAAAGGTCACTTCAGTGAAAGTGTACAGGCTTGAAAATCCACCGTTGACAGGGCAAGGCCATTTTTCATTTTCTAAAGGGCACTTAAATTGAAAAATCTTAAAGTCTACTGAAAACTTGTAAAGGGGTCCCAAGGCCAAGACCAGGCCAACAGAGGCCGAGACTCCGAGCCAGAGCCTAGACTCTGGCTAAACTATGTCTCAAGATGTAGACTTGTCCCTCATTTTTAAAGGGCAGGTAAAATTCCTTTCGTAGCTTGATGCATGGATGCCCTTTTTTCAAACGGGATTTCAATGTTTTCCCCTACGCACAGTCCCCGAAGAAAGTTGGTGACGACATCGCCAAGGCAACGCAGGACTGGAAGGGTCTGAAGATCACCGTGCAGCTGACGATCCAGAACCGTCAGGCCAAGGTGTCTGTGGTCCCGTCCGCCTCCTCTCTGGTCATCAAGGCCTTGAAGGAACCGCCACGTGACCGCAAGAAGGTCAAGAACAGTAAGCATCGCCCCCCGACGATCCCCAGTCTTAAAAAAAAAAAATACATTCACTAATAATAATACTAATAGTGGCTTCTTATTTAGCGCTCAAATCCATCAGACAGTAATAATAATAATTCTGGGTTCTTATATGTTGCTTTATCGCACCTCTAGGGGGCGTATCAAAGCGCTCAGTATTTGTTTTCGACAGGATAAGCAGAGCTATGATTTGAATTACGAGACCCATTTACGTAGGACCTTCTAATGGTTTACAAAGTGCTGCGACGCATTCAGCAGCCACTGCCAGAAACACCGGGGCAAACCCACCTTCTCTTCACGATATAAGTGTAACTGGGTTCTTACACGTGCATGACCCGACACAGGGGACCTTAAGCTCTATGTTCCAACCGGATGAAGCAATCATGGTGAAGTGTCGTGCTTGAGGACATGCAAGTGCCACAACCTTGACTCGAATCCACACTATGCAGATAGTGGTGCTCGAAAAATTACTACCCCCTGGTCACTGGGCCATTTATATCATTCCGTAACACTCCTCTAGCTTGATGAGCACCAACAGGATTCGAACCAACATTCTGATGTCTCATCCGTACCCTGTTATTAAAAAACACATCCTCACCACTGCTTCTTATTTCCACCCCCCCCATCCCTCCTCGTAGTCAAACACGACGGCAACGTCTCCTTCGATGAGATCCTGAAGATCGCCCGTACCATGAGAGAGCGCTCAATGGCCCGTGAGTTTGTGGGTACAGTCAAGGAGATCCTCGGCACGGCCCAGTCTGTAGGCTGCACCGTAGATGGCATGCACCCCCATGACGTCATCGACAAGATCAATGCTGAAGAGATCGAGGTGCCAGAGGTGAGATTTGAACTAAAAGAATACCTCAATCAAAATTTTTTTTTTCAAATTGTATTTTGTCACTGTTTGCTACAAAATTAAGTATTATATTTATTGGTAATGAAACCAAGGATGCCTCATATGTGAACTTAATCGCTACAGCTTGCAAGCCTGAGGAAACCTGTAAACAAGGGTGCTTGCTATGTGAACCAGAAACACCAGGGTTAACCCCTACTCTTGTTCAACAACTGTTCCATGGGTTCTTTTACAAGCACACCCAATCCTAGTACACGGAACCTAAGGCTTAATGTTCCATCTGAAAGACAAAGCAATTTAAATAATGGCAAAGTATCTTTGCTCAAGGACACAAGTGTCGAGACTGGGACTCGATCCCACACTCTGCCGATCAGAAACACCAGAGCTTGAGTCCAGTGCTCTTAACTGCTTGGCCATTACTTGCCACTTGGATAATCGTTTGGTTGATAGAAGTGGAAGTACTAACCAGGGCCCAATTTCATAGAGCTGCTTAAGCACAAAAATCTGCTCAGCACAATACAATTTTGCTTACCAGAATACGGTTACCAGCCAAACTACCATGTCACGTGTACAATTTGTGACTGGTATCCTGCTCTTTTCTCTTTAGCAGGAAATTGTTAAGCATTATTTTCTGCTTAAGCAGCACTATGAAATTGGGCCCAGGATAGAAGAGCCATGCCAAAGTTTTTCTATTTAATATTAAGAGGGATGATAATTCTCACCAACGTAACACCAGGGCAGGCCTGTAACTACACAGAGGCCATGGCCTGTGCTGCCCATGCCCCAATATTGGGCAGTCGTGTTGGTGTAGTGGTATCTTTCCTCGCCTTCTACCTTCCACAATGTTTAGCAAATTTCTTCATTAAGCAAAATAATAATAATTTTCCCCCTTCCTCCCTCTGTCTCTCTATTCTTTCTTCTGATTGCAGGAATAAAAATGTTTGCACTACCAGTACTGGATTGGTAGCCTGGGCCTAGCCCCTGAGGCATGTGTCGGCAACAACTTGACAACTGGATCTCATTAGATTGGATCATGGCAAGGGATTTACCAGGCTAGAAAAATATTAAATGAAACAAAAAGTATCAAGAAGAAAAAATAAATGATACAGCATAAAAAATTAAAAAAAGGAAACAGAAAACGTGTTCTTGTGTCCAATTTGTTACGCTGTGAAATAAATGACAGGAAGATTATATACTTTTTGAGGTTTTGCATGGCTTTATTCTACTGCCGCGGAGTAGTTTTTGGAAATCGGGAGACTACTTCGGGAGACTACTTAGTTCTGAAAAGAACTGTCCAGCTTATTAGCTACTACCTGGGCGGAGGGTAGGAAATCGGCCGGGACTACTACTTTAGCTTAATAGTGGATCAGATCGATGGGGACTTCTTGTTATTTACTTCACTGCCGCGGAGCGAGTTCTAAATTGGTCTCAACGTTTTGACTAGTTTGCTCTAGTCATCGTCAGGAAGATTGTCTGGAACAACTGCGATGACATACTTTTAAAAGATCAACTCACTTGAACAAAATTAACAATTTTATTCTTTTGTTATAGAAAGGAAATCAAGTGTGCAATGATTACATATAATTGAGTAAAACTCGATAAGAATGGTTTCATAATGTAATAAGAAAAGCCACTTTTTGATCAGTGTTACGCTGGGCGGAAATGCTGAGTTTCACGAAAATCCCCCCCCCCTATTTTAAGCGCCTAGGAATCAAAACACACTACGGACTTGATCCAAACAAGACAATGACAAATGCATAGCGACGAAGATAAACAACCTTTGTTGTTATGTATTTTATGTTACATCACAAACTGGTTTTATGCTGGGGGTTTTGGGGGGCACTGGTACTCAAGTGTTGAGTTCACTTTTCATGTTAATGGGTCTTTGCTGGGAACCATGGAGGGCGCCACCAATGGTGGGAAAAAAACACCAGTTCAAAAATTACAGAAGGGGGGTGTAGTTTTTCTGATCAAACTTCAACAAAATTGCACGGATGAAAGCTTCACTTGTGACCAAATTAATAACTCGACACAAAATAAGCAAGGATGATTTTATGTATTCAAATTAGTTTGAGTGATTTCGTTCAAGTTGATCTTTAAACTAAAGCAGGGTACACTTTTGGTAATTGTCAAAGACCAGTCTCCTCACTAGGTGCATCCCAACATATGTATAAAATAATGAACCTGTAGAAGTTTGGGCTCAGTTGGTCATTGAAGTTGCAAGAAAATAATAACTGAAAAAAACATGGGTTGTTGCGTAGAATTATGTGCTTTCAGATGCCTGAGAAAGGCTTCATGCATGAAGCCTTTCAGATTCAAATTTTTGGGTGACAAATTACCTCTTTCTCTAAAACTACATAACTTCAAAGGGGTCATTTCTAACAATGTTTTATAATATCAACAGCTCTTTATCAAGTATGTTTTTATTGTCATTAACTTATGGAGTAATTACATGAATTAGTCTTGATTGGCAACGCTGTTTTTTTGTATTAGTCACTGGTAGAGGGGGCAACATTGACTGTTTGGGTGGCCGACTCGGAGGGACTGGGCAAGTCTATAAATCTGGATCGTTTTGATCCAGGTGTTCGTGTGATACAGATATCTCTTCTCCAGTAATTGGTGTTGCCATATCGCACTATGTTAAACAAAATGAACGTCGCCAATCAAGACTAAATGGAGTAATAACCAAAAGTACACCCTGACTTCAAATGGGAATATTTCATAAAGTGATTGGGGGTGGGTGTGTGTTTTGTAATAGACCTTATGCACATGATGTCATTTCAGTAGGGCGCCCTCACCTAGAGGTCAAAAGGAGGTTGTTCATTGGCCAATCCTGTGCGCCGCGCATACAAATCTGTGCATTTCGATTGTTTCGTCACCGTTTTACCTCTAAGATGGCGGCTGGATGACGTCAATGCATAAGGTCTATTGATAGTCGCATCGACCCAACAACTTTTGGTAACATTTTCCAGTGACTCGACAGACCAAATTGAAACCATTCAACTGCAAGGATTGTGTTAGGTGACAGAACTGAGTACATGTGTGTACTTCGTAGATGTATTCACTACATGATATACTGCAGGCTGGCATTAGTTTATCTATCATTCAAAACAATAGTGGATGATGTTGAATTGTCAGACCCTGTCAGACAGTAGGATCATTCATTCACCACATGATATACATGTACGTGTATTTTCGTTCAAAACCTCAGTGGATGTTATAGAATGGTCGGACAGTGGGAGGGTTGACTGTGTACTACATGATATCATGTTGAAGGCTGGCATAATTGATATATCATTTCAAACCACTGTGGATGGGACTAAATGGTCACACAGTAGGAGGGTTGACTGTGTGTTACATTACACATGTATGTAGGCTGGCATAATTTATCTTTCAAAACCACAGTGGATGGCAATGAATGGTCAGACAGTAAGAGGGTTGACTGTGTACTAAATTATATGTAGGCTGGCATAATTTAGCATTCAAAACCACAGTGGGTGTTATAGAATGGTCAGACAGTAGGAGGGTTGACTGTGTACAACAAAACATGCTGAGGGCTGGTATAATTTATATTCAAAACAGTAGATGTTATTGAGTGGTCACACAGTTGGAGGGCTGACTACTGTTGACATGTTTTCACTACATGATTTCACACTGCAGGCTTGTATAAAAACTACAGTGGCTGAAATTCAATGGGCAGACAGTACGATACATAACAATTTACACAAATAACACTCCAATTGCAACGATTTTCAACAATTTTATTTTCAAATAATTGCCGATATGATATGATTTTCAACTTGATTTTTTTCCTCAAATGAACCCTGCACAATTCCGGACAACTATTAAAACAGATTAAATATGCAAATATATCTCATGAATAAAACATGATATGATAATAACAAATAATATCACATACAATGGTGAAAACCGTATGAAGATGGAACCAAAGATAGTGATGAATATAAAATTGAAACAATCGGGACAAAATGTTTACTGAGCGGACTCAAAAAATTGGAAGACAAAAAGAAATATTCAAAATATTTCAAAACTTTATCCATATAAAAAACAACTATTTCTACGAGACGACTATAGAGTTATAACGCAGTGGAATATTTGGAAAGGCATTTTTGCTAGACTCTCCCATATCCTTCCTCCACACCAAATTGATAAGACTGGCATGCCCATCCAGGGATGAGAAGTTACAGACTTTTATCCCAATTAATTCAGACTTTTTTTTATGTCTGCCCCTGGCGACGACAAAGTGCTGATATTTTCTCCAGATATTTCCTCCAAAATAAGTCCTGCTCTTTGATCTACTTCTCTAGCACTGAGGAAACTGTTCCCAGAAGCTCCTTGGAATCTACAACTCCAGGGGTTACCAAACAAGTGGAAATGCCATCATTTCAAAATACATGTACTTCCCAAGATCTGGTTCAAAATTTCAGACTTTTGTTGTCGGCATTAACTCTTACCCCTACCAACCCAGTGTAGCCTTGATTGGAAGGCCGTCATGTAATATATCCCCTGGCCCAATGGTCCGTGCACGGAGTTTGTCATTTTTTCGGGCATTTTCCAGTAGTACCACAAGCACAACCAAGATACACAAGCACACACACACACACCCATCTGTGTTGCAGTCACTATGTTCCTCAACACTGTAAATAACACTGTGTGGACGTGTGTGAGTCCACATAGTGTTTCAAGTCCCTACATTATGTGGACCTCTTTTGTTCTCAGGTCCACACTTAGTGTTAAAACAACCTTATGGATCAGGTTTGTGGGGTCTACTGTTGTTCTATTATTCCCTTTTCTCAAGAATTCTCTTGTGGGGTCCAGGTTGAACAAAGAATTCTCTTGTGGGATCCATTGTTCCATTATTGAAAAGATCCCACAAGGGCGCTCCCGTAAGCCCAATGAGTCTAGGCATAGAGTCCCACAGTCGGTGCGTAGTGTGGACATCACTGACCTTATGCATTGACGTCATACAGCCGCCATCTTAGAGGTAAATTGATGATAAAAACAATGGAAAACATTCAGATGGAAAACGTACACGCAGCGTACAGGATTAGCAAATGGACACTGTCCTTTTGACCTCTAGGCGAGGGCGCCCTACTCAAATGACGTCATATGCATAAGATCTGTTGTTTTTTAAACACTGATAACGCTGACAAGGTTCAAATCCTTACAGGCTCAAAAACGCCATTACATTCACATTGAAGTCCAGTGCACGAAACCTCTTGGCTGGGATATAACATGACTGAGGATTTGAACCCACACTAACAAAAACACTGTCGAGTCTCCCTTACCACTGTGGTATAATATGGACTCTCATAAAAACACAACTGGTTATGACATGTTCATTATTAAAAAGTTCAATTAGAGGTATATGCCATCACAGCTCATAAAGACAACTGTGACAACCATCAACGGGGGAACACGAGGTGGCAGCAGACTTGCCAGGTATATTGTTCTTGAAAAAGTGCGTGTGCTCAAAACTACGTAAACAATGGCAATTTTTAATACTAATGGCTCTTAAAGTGTGCGGTTCCAAATAAATGATCATTGCGCTTTGACGATACTAAACCAGGGGTGGATTTCACAATGAGTTAAGACTAGTCTCATCTCGAGTTAGGAAAAGATACTCGTCCTAACTTAGGACTAGCCTTAAGTTTTTAATATAACTCCTAGGACTACCTTTGTGAAATCGACCCCTGGTCACTAATTGGCCTTTTATTTCACTCCTTAAACCAACTCAGCTCCCTGGGGAGTATACAGCCTGTGCTGCAAAATATGTAGCACACTAAGCTAAATCAATCACAAGAACCATCTCTGCCCTCACAGGTTCCCATTTGGGTTTAAGATTCTGAGTGTCTTACTCAAGGACACAAGTGTCATGACCAGGATTCGAACCCTTACCCCGATGACTTAGCCATCAGAAACTTTCACTTGGCAAGCGCTGCCACCTGGGCCCAATTTCAAAGAACTGCTTAGGCAGAAAATATTGCTTAACATATTTCTGCTAAGCAAAACTAAGCAGGATACCAGTTACATTTTGTGCATGATAAATGGTGTTTTAGCTGGTAACCTTATTCTGGTAAGCATAATTTTGTTGTGCTTAGCAACTTTTTATGCCTAAGCAGCTCTATGAAATTGGGCCCTGGCATTCCAAGCTTCTCCCATTAAAGCTACATCGCCTCATTCTAAACAAGAAATATATTAAAGTTAACTCGTTATTGTTGTCTTGGTCCGGTCCCATACACATTTTTTTTTTAAAGCAAAAACAGTATTCTAATACAGTAATTTACAAATCTTTGGAGCAGCTTGATGGTATATATATAAATTTTCAAAATTAACGTTTAGCAGTTGTACTGTAAGCAGCCAATGGCATCCTCCAGCAACTCTGCTGCTGATTGGTCAACAGCTGTAGGTTTATATTTCTATGTCGGACTTTGATATCCTATCATTGGCTCCTGTTCAATGAATGCAGTAAGGGTAATGTAGGACTCCACATTACCATGATTACTGCAATGCGTTTGACAGCAACGCGTTGACAGCAATGCGTTTGACAGCAACGCGTTGGACAGCAGTGCGTCGGACAGCAGTGCGTTCGACAGCAATGTGATTGACAGCAATGCGTTGGACAGCAGTGTGTTGGACAGCAGTGCGTTCAACAGCAATGCATTTGACAGCAATGTGTTGGACAGCAGTGCGTTCAACAGCAATGCATTTGACAGCAATGTGTTGGACAGCAGTGCGTCGGACAGCAGTGCGTTTGACAGCAATGTGATTGACAGCAGTGCGTCGGACAGCAGTGCGTTCGACAGCAATGTGATTGACAGCAACGCGTTGGACAGCAGTGTGTGGGACAGCAGTGCGTTCAACAGCAATGCATTTGACAGCAATGTGTTGGACAGCAGTGCGTCGGACAGCAATGCGTCGGACAGCAACGCGTTTGACAGCAATGCATTGGACAGCAATGCGTTGGACAGCAGTGCGTGGAATCAGCAATGCGTTTGACAGCAGTGCGTTCGACAGCAATGCGTTTGACAGCAATGTGTTGGACAGCAGTGCGTCGGACAGCAATGCGTCGGACAGCAACGCATTTGACAGCAACGCGTTGGACAGCAGTGCGTCGGACAGCAATGCATTTGACAGCAATGCGTCGAACAGCAATGCGTTTGACAGCAATGCGTTTGACAGCAATGCGTTGGACAGCAATGTGTTGGACAGCAGTGCGTGGAGCAATGCGTCGGACAGCAACGCGTTTGACAGCAACGCGTTGGACAGCAGTGCGTCGGACAGCAATGCATTTGACAGCAATGTGTTGGACAGCAACGCGTTTGACAGCAACGCGTTTGACAGCAATGCGTTTGACAGCAATGCGTTGGACAGCAATGTGTTGGACAGCAGTGCGTAGATAGCAATGCGTTTGACAGCAGTGCGTTCGACAGCAATGCGTTTGACAGCAATGTGTTGGACAGCAGTGCGTAGATAGCAATGCGTTTGATAGCAATGTGTTGGACAGCAACGCGTTTGACAGCAATGCATTTGACAGCAAAGCGTTCTAAACAGCAATGCCCTTGACAGCAATGCGCTTGACAATGATGCATTTGACAGAAATGCGTTTGACAGCAACGCGATTGACAGCAACGCATTTGACATCAATGCGACTTGAGGGGACTCGAACCCATGACTGTCTGCTTGCTAGACTCGATGTCAAAAACGAGTGGAAACATGACGTGGGTGTTTGAGACTGCTGACCTTACAAGTTAATGTTACTCAGGGCCATATGAATAAAAGAAAGAAAAAGTATCTGCAAACCTTAATAAAAAAAAACCCAAAACCCCAAAACAACCCAAAAACAAAAAAACACTGAGAAGTCAAAAGTTGAGACAAGCACGTTGTCCTGGCTGCACACATTTCTAAGCGATTGACACCAAGCTACTGCGGTCTAACGTTAATTTTGCTCACTGCATCAGTTGCATATAAAGTCAAATATATATATATTTTTATTCATTTGTAAACCAATTTGTCATTTTGTTTTAAACACGAGAAGCCCTAAAAGTAAACACACAGACCGAACTATGACACACACTCAGACAAACAGAGAATTGGAACAATTGAAACGCACATTCCTTGAGTTCACTTCGCACATTATTTTTATGGTGCAGGCCCAATACTTTTTCAATTGCCTCCACGTCCCCCCTCCCCCCCCTTCAGGGCTCAATTTCATAGAGCTGCTTAAGCACAGAAATTTGCTAAGCACAATAAAATTTTGCTTACCAGATTAAGGTTACCAGCCAAACTAAGATGTCACATGTACAATTTGTGACTGGTGTCCTGCTCATTTCTGCTTAGCAGGAAATTGTTAAGCATTATTTTCTGCTTAAGCAGCTCTATGAAATTGGGCCCTGGTCATTGCCTCGGTAACCCTTAAAAACACTCCAGATTTTTGGGATCAATTGTTTCACACAATTACAGAAGACATTTAGCAAAAATAAAATTTTGTATTATACAGTTATTTTTTTTTTCTGTAACTACTGCTTTGCTAGACGACAAAATCACAATCTAACATGAATCAAAATGGTTTACACCTCCTTACAGGCAAAATACACCTTTGGTTTTTGAAACTGTTCGATTGTTTTCATCCTATATAAACGGAGATATATACAATCAAACTAACCTACGAAAGTTTCACTTCAAAAGATGATAGCGTTTTGGGGGGATATGGCTGAAAATCTGGAGCGGTTATGTTCACGCAGGAAGAATAATCCGTAATTGAAATACACAATCTGAGAGGAAAGTGCAGAAGCGTTTCTCAGATTTAAGCATTTTGTAATTCCCTCCCTCTCTAAAGCCACATTCCTTCCAAGGGAATTGTTTCTCCGAATGTTAAACATAATCAACAGTGTCATGGCGTGTCATGGCCTAGCGGTTAAGAGCACCGGATTCAAGCTCTGGTGTTTCTGATCAGCAGAGTGTGGGTTCGAGTCCCGGTCGTGACACTTGTGTCCTTAAGCAAGACACTTAACCATGATTGTTTCGTAAAGTTGGGGAGGTAGTGCTTTCTGCTCTATACCAGCCAGGCTTCTGATGGATGATACCCAAGCCTACATTCGTATGGACTGTTTCAGCCCCAGGAGTAGGAGTAGGTGGCTACGGCCCCTGGAAAAAATAGTTGATTGTAGCCCACACGTTGAAGTGGCCTTCAGGCCTTGTGTGTCTGGCGACTTGCATAAAAAAAAACAATAAAAAAAACAAAAACAGTTGCAGTGCGTCTTACCAAGTAAATTTTTTATGGACATTCATTTTTGGAGTAAAACCCCAGAAAAAGTTAAGTGCAGAGTTTGGGAACTTATTTTCAATCTTCCCAACGTCGTGAATAATCTGTAAAGCGTTTATTAATATCTACATTTTAGCGTGGTTTGAGTTTGCGAAACGTGTTCCTAGCGTGCGTCACACAAGTAAACCACATTTGCTTTTGCTTGCCTAGGGCTAGCCTGCTTTGTTGATCTGGCTATTACATCTGGAGTTAAAATACATCAAAGATCTACATACAATTTATCAAGTACTTTTTTTTGTTTTCCAATTCAGGAGAATTTATCTTACAACTGCAGACAGGACCTGACCCCATGACCCCATGTTGTAAGGTCAGAGGGTAAAGGTCATTCACAGACAACAGTTATCAGCTTGAACGGTATACAGGACACACAAATGTGACGTGACCACACCCCTATTTGAGGTCATGTGTGATTTAATGACAATAGATAGTCCCCACTTGACGACACATAGTGTCTGGTAAGCCATCTTTCCGGGCGAAAACATTAGTTTTTTTAACGCACAACTATGTTTTTTGCGTAAATACCGCATGCCGAACGCAGGAGTTCTATCAAATTCCTTGCATGATTGGTCGATGAACCACTTGACTGCATAGAAAAATTACAACACTTGACGTGGCTCAAAGCCAAAACCCAAGCTGCCAGTAAAGATGGCGTCTATTGGGAACTATCTCTACAAGCCCACACAGGCTGCTAGACAAGAGCTCACATCAAAGGTCAAAGATTGCAATGCACAGCACTGACCCAGCTTGAACAGGACACAAGAGACGACATGACCTTACAAGTACAAAGGTGAAGGGTCACCCACTGGAAACATCAACATCTACACAATGAGTTGCCAAATAACGAGGTAATGCAAAGGTCACATCTCATAAATCAACCAACATTTGTTATGAACACAGCAAGGTCACGACCTCTCTCTAGGTCTCGACCTCTTTCCGGGTCAAGGGTCGATTACGGTTACAGAGAAAGCTTACACCAGTACTTTTTTTAGACACATAGCAAGATACAAGAGTACACACACAGTTGCCCTTCGAAAAGGGCGAGTTGTAAAAGGTCGGGTCAACCACTCAGGGGTCGAAGGTCAACTCTGACCTTCTCGTCGAGACTGAGCATACCGATGGTTGCATAGAAACCCAGCGGGGGTAGATTGACCTCTCGTCTGCCGATTGTTGTCCCATTTCGAGTGAAAAACACCTACGTCATACGGAGAGAAAAAAAGAGGGGGGAAAAAATACATTTGTGAGAACTTTCAACCAATCAATCACTCAATTGATTTCCTTTGAAAGAGAAGAGCATGTGGGTTCGTTTAAGGCTGTATTTGACCCTCGATAAACATGGACAAATGGTAAGGAATACATGTTCACAGGCAGCCCTGTACAGACTAGGCTTTGACTGGCTCCAAGAGGCGACTTAAAGGATTTTTCCTATTTGGGGTTTGGGGGCAAACAGGGGGCAGTGCTTTCAAGTGGGGGACCTGGTCCCTTTCTGGAGTGCACTACATGTATGTTGGGGGGGGAGGGGATTGGGTGGGAAGGCACATCGGGTGTGTGTTTTTGCGGCCTGTAACCAATGACTGTTTCGGTCAATGGCCAGTGATTATCCAATGGCCAAATCAATCATAACAGTCATTGGGTAAGACCGCAAAAACACACCCCAGGAACTTGTTTCTGGTCAGGGTTGCCAAAGTAATAGAAATACCGACTCTTACATTGTGCAGTTATATATAATCATTGCGCTTCGAACATTATTACACCCTGGTCACTGGGCCATTTATTTCATTTCTTAAACCATCTCAGCTCCCTGGGGAGTGTATACAGCCTGTGCTGCCAAGTACATGATTAGGGCACCAAGCTAAATCATTCACAAGAACCATCTCTGCCCTCACAGGTACCCATTTACCCCTGGGTGAAGAGAAGCAATTATAGTCAAGTGTCTTGCTCAAGCTCACAAGTGTCACGACCGGGGTTCGAACCCACACCCCAATGACTCAGCAACCAGAACTCGAGTCCCAAGGACACAAGTGCCACGACCGGGATTCGAACCCACACCCTGACAACTCAGCAACCAGAACTTGAGTCCCAAGGACACAAGTGTCATGATCAGGATTCGAACCCACACCCTGACAACTCAGCAACCAGAACTTGAGTCCAAAGGACACAAGTGTCATGACCGGGATTCGAACCCACACCCATGCACTAAACCGCTCGGACAGGACACACACACACACACCCCAGAGGTTGTTTCCGTTAAAAACAATTTTGGTAACGAGCGCGGGGACCAACCTGTACTTTTGTGCCTTGCTGTACCCTGTCCACATTCTCTTCGTACTCTTCCTCCTCCGAGAGATAATCCTCGTACTCGTCTTCCGACAGGTCGTAGACGTCGATGGCAAAGTTGTCCTGCGCGATGCGGTCCAGCTGGTTGAGCCGGTTGAAGGGCTCCCTCTCTTGCCAGGCCTTGACCACGTTGACCTCCTCGTTATCGCTCTCTGCGTCGTCACTGTTAAGGATTCATTCAAATTAGGTAAACAAAATAAGTTAATGACACATATACAAGTATCAAATTCCCTCTTAAAAACAGGCAGAAACTGTTTCACTGTCATCGAAAAATGAAACAAACTTTCTACAAAAATGTCTACAAAAACAACAAAAATAAGCACCATAAAGACCATGGTTTATAGCTAAAATGAAAGAAGTAAAACAGCACAATAGTACGTAAAACGGCTTCACCAAAAAAATATTTGAAACAATAAAATTGTGTTCACTCACAGCCACATGCCAAATTAAAACATTTGATCAAATCCATTACACATTATATAGGAAATAGAAGTAACAAATCTGTAATGTAATTTTAAAATGAAATACGAATAGTCAAATTAAAACTAAGAAAAAATCTAGGCCCCTGTTTGAAAAAGGCGAGGCTTGTTTGGCAAATGCCTGATTTAAAACCAACAAACAATCATACATGAACCAAAACAATAATAAGAATCAAAACAATAATGATAATAATAATAAAGGCAGGTGAAAGTGAAAGTAGTCCCCGTGGTGGTTGGAGCACTTGGCACCATTCCGAAAGCACTGGGGAAACATCTAGAGGAAATAGGGACAAATGTGAGGGTAGATCTATTACAGAAGGCAGCGCTTTTGGGAACAGAGAGAGGATCCTGAGAAAGACCCCTGAGATCTAAGGCTACGGGAGGTAGCCCGACTCGAGGAGTTACCGGCAGAAAAGGAAAATGTGATCTTTCTTTAGCATGCCATACATGCTTTAGTAAAATAAAATAATAATAGTAACAACAATAATAGGCATATGACACTTTATGCTTAATAATCGAAAAGGCTTCACAATAAAAATTATAAAACCGAGGCATAAATAACAATTAACAAAAATAAATGCAAAACAAATGAAATAGAACTTAACATAAGAAAAACACTTTACACACATGTTGAACACACACGATGCTGTTTTGTACAGAGCGTATATTTTACATAGTGATCGAGGCATTAAAACAGAAATATCATATCACACAGTGTTCAAGCAAGAAAGATGCATCAATAATTAATAACAAATTTGTTGAGATGTGTGTTTTTTTTTTCAGGGAATTCCTCCATAAAATGAAAGCTGAAATATGGTGGAGAAACTATAGACTATGTGCACATGACTTCATCGACCAGTGCTGTCCTTTTGGTGATCTCCAGTGCGTATTTGAGACGCGTGAAACTGTTAGAAACAGCTGGTGCGCGTCGCAAGACGCATAATTGAGCAAATCGCCACAAAACTATCTCCTGCCTTTTGCTTAATTATGTGCATAATAAAGTTATGCATCAAGCTGACACATGTGTTGAGAATAAATTCTTCTTTTTTTTGAAACTCAAAATGCACAAATCGTTTTAATGAAAGTAAGCTGGGTACAGCATTCATTTAGGGATGCAGGCCCCGCCCCCTTATAGTTTTCAGTTTCCGGACATGAAAAAAAAAAAAAAAGTTCCCACTGGAATCTGTCGAATATTGACAGGATTGATGACAAATATCAACCTCCTGTACTTTTCTTATGTCATGTATGTGGACGTGATCACCAAATGGCAGGTTGAGTTTGAAAAGCACGTGTGTGTGATCTGTGATGTTAGATGCACAGTCAAGGTCTGTACAGTGCCTCACTTAAAGGTGTTATACAGCAGGGCTTGCCCTTAACACTAGTCTGGCGTACACTGTCTAGTAAAAACCACTCCGGGCTTGTAAACACCACTTCTCCACTTGCCCTGTGGGCTACGAAAAACTGTGCTCTTCTTGTTTATAATGCTCACATTTCTTGTGTTATCAAATGTGAATAATACATTTTTAAAAAAAAATGTCTTCTTTTTTTTTAGTGTGTGAATGTATGCACTTTCATTGGACCAATAAACATGAAAAACTGGTTGTAAGTGCTACCAATAATACACAAGAAAGATAAGTTTTGACAAGACATGTTTGAAATTTGGGCTACTAAAACTTCCTGGGGCAAGTAAAACACACAGTTTACTAGCCCGGTGGCTAGTAAACAGTTTACAGTTAACAGTTAAACAGTCTACAGTTAAACAGTTAAACAGTTAAACAGTTAAACAGTTAAACAGTTAAACAGTTAAACAGTTAAACAGTTAAACAGTTTACAGTTAAACAGTTAAACAGTTAAACAGTTAAACAGTTAAACAGTTTACAGTTTACAGTTAAACAGTTAAACAGTTTAACAGTTTAACAGTTAAACAGTTTACAGTTTTACAGTTTACTTGCGCTTGAGCTTTTTTCAAAAGCTCAAGCGCAAGGTCTGTACAGGATTGGTAGAGCTGACAAAATAGTCGCAGACAGTGTTCATGTTTTGTGTGATCAACCATTATTTACGAACTAATAAACCTGTAAAAAATTTGGGCTTTAATCTGTTGTGTGAGTCAGGAGAAAATAAAGTGACAAATCATGCCCAATGTTCAGCATGTAAACAAGTTATCCTTAATGTTGGTTGTAACAACCGAAATTAGCTGTTGCATTTAAAAAAAAAAAGGTTTTCCAGATCAAGTTTTCTGGAATGAGACTTCATTTCAGAGGGAACTATTTCACAGAAAGAAAAAAAATTGGTTCTAGTCTGAACTTTATAATCATTTGGGTTCGAACAAAGAAGATATTGACTAATAGGGAGACCGCCAACATAGGGCTGGATAGCTCAGTTGGTAGAGCGCCGCTACGTTAATCCAGAGGTCGTTGGTTCAAGTCCCGCTCCAGTCAATTTTTCTTTGTTCAAACCCAAATTATTAAACAAAATTTACCCAGTCAGTTTGCCTTGTGGTTTATTACTTGAACTTTATAATCAGTAAGCTTTCGGACTAAAGATAATTATTGAGGTTTTTTCCGACCTTACCAATCCTGTACGATACCTTTAAGGGGCATAAATGGTGATACACGTAGGGTGCACTACTCAGTTATCCACCCACCTGTCCATACAGTAGTCCCTGGGGAACATAATACCACACCCCATGATGTCACCCTTGTGGCAACGAGGGCCAAACGAGTCGCCCACACCACTTCCTTTAAAGATCTTACCATCGTCTACAGAAGTGAAGGAGAAGAAGAAGAAGAAGAAGAAGAAGGAAATTCAGTTTTTCTTTTTATTGAGAAAAAGTCTGAGGAAACCCTGTAGACAAGGGTCTATGCACTGAGCAAGGAACACCGGGTTTACTTCAACCCCTACTCTTCTGGGATAAATTGTTCTGGGTTCTTTTAGGCGACTACCAAACCTAGTACATGGGACCTACGGCTTAACCCTAACCCCCATTAGGGTCTCTCTACAAAGCCTGCCAAATACAACAGAATGCAACACAGTTGAAATGAGAACCATGCCATATGCAACAAAATGCAACAAGGGATATTGTTGCATTGTGCAGGCATGTTGTTTGTGAAAGGACTGAGCAAGGGTGTTTGCCCTGCTAAATGCAACAGTATGCACATTAAGTGTAATGTTTAACTGTTATTATACAGTCTTTTGAATATGATTTGAATTATGATTCTTACCTAATATTACATCATACTTCTCAATACTTTTCCCATAAAAAATATTTTGAAATACCCATTATAAGTTGTTCAGATACAATAGAAGCACCCAAACCTATATGAAGTCACTTCACTGCTGAATGCAACAAATTCAGTCCAAAAATGACATCTGCGTTGACTGCCAAATGCAACAAATCACAACAACTATTGTCATTTGGTCATATTGTTGCATTTAGCATGGTTAGGGTTAATGCCCCATCCAAAGGACAAAGCAATTATGGTAAAATATCTTTGCTCAAGGACACAAGTGCCACGACCGGGACTCGAACCCACACTCTGCTGATCAGAAACACCAAAGCTCGAGTCCGGTGCTCTTCACTGCTCAGCCAGGACATGCCACAAACAATTAAATAAAAACAAACAATTTAAATAACCTGTGAGCAGAAACACCTTTAAACAGCCCTGATGCTTCGCTCTTGAAAGCGCAAGGGCACCAAGACGTTTTCTTTTTTTGTTAAGGGCACCTCTCCAAAGGAAGGTGTCAACTACCAGGGATCTCCCTATGTACAAGCTAGCGTATCGGGCTGGTATGCGCAAATTGCGTGCCGATATGCACACATTTTAGCCATTATGCACAAAAGAAAGAAAAACAAATTTGGGTAAGCTGAGACCTTTGCACAAAAGCTTGCGAGCGCAAAGCATACTTATAAACATTTATATAGGGTTTTAAAAGTCCTACTTTGCAATCTGGGGCATTCTATTTAGTTTCATCTTCATGTTTTAATAAATTTGATCTTAATGAAAAACAGTTTTTTTAAATTTATTCTTTTTAACATTTTAAATTATTATTATTTTTTTTGGGGGGGGGGTAAAAAAAACCACAACGAATTTCCCCACTGCCCCTCCTCTTCCTCTTCCCCTTGCTCACCTGCATGGTACGCTATCGATCCGTAGTTCCATCCCGGATGCCTCTTCTTCGGGTAGTCTTTCTTGGCCAAGCCGATAGCGATGTAGCAATTCTTACCGGGGTCTATGATCTCTAGCTCAAAGTAATGGTTCATGGGGCTGAGGGGCTTGCGAGCCTGGGCTAGGCCCACGTCGGCGATCGTCTTGCCCCGCCCAGCATAGGCAAGGATCTGGGGATGAAAATCATCAACGTAAATTTAGATTTATTGGTTGTTGTAACGCTGGACGGCGTTAACCCTTTCAATACCATTGTCGAGTTTACTCGACCGTGCGCCGTGTGTGCTTCCGTACCAATGTCGATTTTACTCGACAAAAAAAGTCGCGGCGTTTGAGACCCTGTATTTATTTTGTTTGGCGCCCTCTGTTGTTGACCTTTATATAGACGGGTAGCTTGTTTATCGAGCTTTACAATGGTGTGTATTGCATAGGGGGGTCGCCATTACGATTTTCCGAGAAAAACTACATTGTATGCAGCAGTACTTCCAGATTTCACGCTTCCGTTTTCCCGACAAAAAATCACCATCATGGCTGTTCGTGACCCGGAGGTTTTGGTTGAAATATTTGTCATTAGTGACTCCCAATTGGACTTGACAATATCTGAAGAAGAACCTAGTGAAGATTCGCATGAAACTCGTGATGTTTCGTCGCAAGGTACGTACAATGATGGCAGTGATCCTGACGATATACCGGTAGCTGGATCGAGCACTGCACCCCTTCAACGCCGTGGGCTTGGGCATGGGCTCGGCGGGCCTCGACCCATTCGTGCCGATCGAGGTGGCAAAGGACATGAAGATAATATATACAAATTTAACATCATATGAAAGGTCATTTCATTAGGTACAAATTGTATGCACAAAGTTTTTCCACAAAAATATGACTTCACACAGAAAAATCAAGATTGAAAAAAGTGAACACTGCACTTTGCTTTTTGTGTGAAAAAATGCGGTACACAGCAGTGTGACCCCTATAAACAATGCGGTATTGAAAGGGTTAAGATAGAAACGTCAGCCGTCAGGAAAAATTGAGGAAATTCGAAGTTGTTAAACAACCTCCGCCGTAAGTCTGTTCAAAAAACAAATTTGCGGGAAAACTCTTTATCCGACTTTATCTACCTGGCCATGCACTGTGACGTCATGAAGCCTCGCCCACTCGTCCTCACAGCTGTCAATCACCATCTCCTCCTCTTGGCTCAACCAATCACAGCGCGCTTTGAAGCGTACCATCTGACTAGGGGAGGCCATGGATACGGCTGGACATAAACCTTTATAAGGGATGACGACATCTCGCCTGTGAATCTAATAAACAAAATAAACCCAAAACTAGAAATTCATTTTTTTGTTTAAGTAGAAAAACAATGATCGATGTCTTCAAACAATGCTGTCTTCCATCGATGACAACATTTTATCTTTCAACTTGAAATCATGGCTTTTGAAGAGTTGGGTACATTATAGTGGTTGCTATGGGTATATTACAATGGTTGCTATGGGCTTAGTACATTGGTTGCTAGGGGTATATTACATTGGTTACTATGGGTATACACACATGTAGTACATTGGTTGCTATGGGTATATTACATTGGTTGCTATGGGTATATTACATTGGTTATTATGGGTATACACGCATGTAGTACATTGGTTGCTATGGGCTTAGTACATTGGTTGCTACGGGTATATTACATTGTTATTATGGGTATACACAAATGTAGTACATTGGTTGCTATGGGTATATTACATTGGGTGCTATGTGTATAGTACGTTGGTTGCTACGAGTATGGTACATTAGTTGCTACGGGTATAGTACATTAGTTGCTACGGGTATAGTACATTGGTTGCTACGGGTATGGTACATTGGTTGCTATGGGTATAGTACATTGGTTGCTACATGTATGGTACATTGGTTGCTATGAGTATATTAAATTGGTTTCTACGGGTATAGCACATAGATTTCTAGTACATTAGTTGCTTTAATGTGATTCACCCTCTAAACCAATCACTAGGCAGAATCCATGTATGGGGGTGTTATAGTGTGAGCTAGTCCTAACTGTACCTCTTTTCCGTTCAGCGTGAAGACCACCGGACATTTCTCGTCAGCTCCTTCCATGTAGTTCTCGCCAAACTTTATACCCACGCCGATCTTGTCACCCGGCTTGCAGGCTTTGCATTGCAACGGCGTCTTCAGATCTTCGCCGTATCTAAAAAAAAACCAGAAAAGTTGGAAAGGCAAGTTATGAAATAAAACTGGCAGTAACAACAATCGTGTATAACCGTAACATAAAATTCAACTGGCCGCTGTACTTACATTGTACTATCGTCAACACTAAACGCTATGGAGTTGCCTTCGATACCTAGATGTACTTCTAGTGAGTGGTCAGGGGGTGCCAACCCTATCCGTATAGCGCCCCATCTACCTGTGCTTACTATCTCGGCCTTGGGGAAAAACGAGAGAAGAAGTCAGTCATTGGTATTACAGTACCGTGCTCACTGAGTATAAGTGGTTTTTGTTTTTTCAATTTAGCAGATTTTCACGTTAAGCTTTTAAGTGTTTGTAGTCGTGGTGTGGGGAGACACAGAGAGGTCTGTAGTAGAGTCCCTTTTAACCTGTTTACTAGGGTTGGGATATTTAACCAGTTAACTGTTTAATCGGGGAAAAACACCATGAAGTCAATTCTAAGGTTAAACAAAGTTGACAATAAGAAGATAGTAATAAAAAAAAAACAACAGCCCAAAACTCAATGCAAACAGTCAGACAGTGAAACAAAACCACCCCAAAACCCCGAAATGAGGTGTTCAGGATTGGTCAATGAACAACCTCTAGTTGACTTCTTGGCGAGGGCGCCCTTCTCAAGCGGCGTCTCTTGCATTTATAGGGTTTATTGTCCCCACTCACCTCAAAATATTCTTGTCCTGGCTGCATGCTGGGCTCTAGTATGCACACCCCTTGTTTTCCTGTCCGGTCGGGAACGTAAAATAGCGTGTCGTCTCTCCAGCTCACGGCCATCCGCTTGGATTTGATCTCGATGTTCTGTGGGCTCGGAGAGTCGATGGCGTAGGGCGTTTGGATCATGTTGACTGGAGGTCCCTTGACCAGCCGGGGGTACATTCGGTGAAGGGGAAACGGTACCTGTGGTCGTCTGGCGTCCATTGTGCTGAAAGTCACAAACAAATAGCAGAAATAGTAAATATCAATATCCAACAGCTAAATCATAAAAAAAAAAAAATAAAAAAAGAAGAATTTTTTTTAATTAAAAAAAAAAAAATTTGTCAACCATTTCTCTGGTACAGAACCAATTATGTGACGTGCTACAAACATGACAAAGATGGCAAACAATGTAGTTACTGAGCAACGCCCGTGTGCTTCACGCGCACGGACGACACAACGATGATGATGATACAAATGGTACGTGGTGAGTGCTAAAATACCGGACAGCTAGCTCTGTGCACAGTTGCTCGACCTTACACAACCCAGGTCAAACACGTTCCTCGAGAAAATTCACGGAAATCCCTTTTCCGAGAGTGTCCTCTCTCTGCCCACTCACAATCAGCAATCTCGTAACTCATTCACCAGCTACACATGTACATGACAAGGGCCTAATTTCATGGCTCTTCTTACTGCTCTCGCAATCACCATTCTCCGCTTACTGTGCTGGATTTCTGCGCTAGCTGTGTAAGCTAAGAATGCCTAGCAGCGTGGAGTACCCACGCGCACAAGCAAAAATTCCCAGCTAACCCGTGAAATAGGCTTGACTTAAGCAAAAGAATTCCATGCTTCTGTAAGCGTTGATTCTTTGCTTACGGTAAGCAGAGCCGTGAAACCAGATGTTGTCGCTTCAAGTGATAAAAATCTCATCTTCACTCTGGGATTCTCAACACCATCTGCCTTGTGCAGATGTACCTCTGGCATCCATACATACCCATACAGTAACATGTCCATCTACAAATAGATACGATTCATGCATAAATCATTCAACAGACTTCTAAGGGTTGGTGTCCGTTAGCGAAAACTGGGGCCAGAGATACCTGCTGTCACCTTGCTAAGGATGGGTGGACTTGACTTGACGCTCGTGTGAAAAAATACCGCGACGGTTTTTTGCCGTTTTCTCAGCAAGTAGACACTGTATCCAGCTGAAACTTTCACATGTGACTTTTGTTGTATCTCTCTTGATATTTCTGCCTATAAATCAGCATTACGTTGAGGATAAACCAATCTATGAACCTACCTTTAAATTACCTAGAGAAAAGTGCTTTCTCTCTACACACTGTCAACCAACAACCTCAGAACTCAATGCACATTCGCCCGCTGCATGACATGCATGACCTGCCGTCGATTTCACCAAACTCTTCCTAACTTAGGATTAATCTTAGGACTTAGGACGAGTCCCAGCCTTGCACTGTAACATGTAAACCTTAAGATTAATCCTAAGTTAGGACTAGTGAACTCGTCCTAAGTCGAGATAGGATTAATCCTAGCGTTTCGTGAAATCGGCTGCAGCTCTCATCGTTTCAAGCGATAAAACCCATCTTCCCTCTTCGATTCTCAACACCCACTGCCCTGCACCCCTGGCTTCAAACTCCATAGATACGGCACGTCCTACGTGCTGTGATGATTGAGGCGTCCCTAAGTTATCGTGTCGACACATTTGGTTCTCGTCAAACAGTTAAGGGGAGGAATTGATTTAAGTGAGGGCAAGTTCCTGAGGACGGTGTATTGCTTCAATATCCTCAGGGGGGGGGGGAAGTGTGATACCACAGCGGCTTGATGGAAATCGACAAGGGTACAGTGCACCATCAATCACAATCAATACCAGTGGAAATCAAAGACATCACATGAATTAATGACTACACTGGGAGTAGAGGCAGGCCCCAAGAGTTTGGAAAAACACGGTCAGCAAAAGTCCAGGTTTTGCATTTAACGACCATTTGTCTGTTAGCAGTCCAATAATAACTTTTACTCAAGCTACAAAAAAAAACCATGTGCTGGGTACCAGGCAATATCGTCCTCTAGTCGACAAATGGTCCATGTGGGAACTTGGCCATAGTGGGCTCACTACGTTTTATTTAAAAACTTAAGAATAACATTCATGCATTGGTGTCTAAGAAGTTGTGGCTGCCTCTCATGCCATTTGCGAGATCAATTTGATGAGGTCTGGTATCCGATATCTTGTGTGGTCACATTGCTCAATTTCAATTCCTCAGACTAAAAGGCGTGTTGTGGCCGAGTGGATAAGAGCACTGGACTCAAGCTCTGGTGTCTCTGATCAGCAGAGTGTGGGTTCGAGTCCCGGTCGTGACACTTGTGTCCTTAGGCAAGACACTTGACCATGATTGCTTCGTCCTTAAAGCCATTGGAACATAAAGCCATTGGTCCCGTGTGTTGTCATGGTTGTGTAACGCACGAAAAAAAACCAGTGCACTTATCGTAAAGAAAAGGGGTCCGCCCGGTGTTTCTGGTTTGATTGGCAGCATATTGCGCCATCCACAGCACCTCGTAAACCATTACATGGTGCTATAACATGTATAAAGGAATAGGTCTCATACTTTGAAAATGTATTTTCATACAGTAAGGTTAGCATGCCTTTGCATACGTGCTTACGGTTAGCAGGGCTACACAATGTATGTACACTGTATGTCACGGAATCTCATGCAGTAAGCACAAACTCAGCCGTCAAGCAGATCTATGAAATTTGGCCCCAGTGCACTATCCCACCAGAAACCAGTTAGAAATGCCTTGACCAAAGACTAATTGTGTCTGCGCGGGCTCGGGAAAAATGTTTTTTTTTCCCACTTGAAATTGCAAAAAGCATCATTGCTGGTGTGCAGGGCCCAATTTCATAAAGCTGTTTTAAAAGCAGAAAATTCTGCTTAGCAAATTTCCTTACTTCGCGAGAAATGAGCGGGGGTACCAGTGGCAACAATGTAAGCTTTATGGAATGTTGGTTGGTAACCTGTTTCTGCTACATAAGCCATGTAAGCAGGACTTTCCTGTGCTTAGCAAGTTTTTGTGCTTACAGGCTTTATGAAATCGGGCCCTGGCTAAAAGGCCATCTCACACAGGGCAACTTTTTCAGCTTGGAGGCAACTGACTGCCACTGCATGAACAAGGAACACTTCGACAGCTCAAGAGACACTCATCTAGCTGTAACTCACTACCCCCAGGAAAATAATGAGAAAACTGAAATGTGAATGTGAACTACTTGTAGTTGTCTATAAATTGCCTTGTTTCACATGACCTTAAGGCCGTTATACAGCACAGCCGTCGCAGGTGCACACGCGAAAGCCACACCCCCTACATTTGTATAGTGCACATCCAGACATCATACTTGTAGAACATACATGTAGGTACGTGTAATGAGCTGTTATAAAAGTAACACTGTACGGTTTCAACCGGATACCTAACATACTTCTCCTCGGCTTTGGACATGTTGGAAATTGAAAGCCTACTTTGACTTCCCCATGCTAAAGCCTTGGGGTGTAGTTTGTCAACTTTCAATTTACTCGTGGAACATACAAATTAATGTGCCTTGATGAAATAAACATTGACAGATTGTAATGTACATGTTCAGGTGTACACTGAGCCAGGGTAAGTCACATGTTTAAAATTACTTTTTCTTAGTGTTATGGATAGCACTAGGGACCCTCAAGGGTAAGATTGAGAACTGAATGTTCCAGATTGAGACTTGAAGGTTCCAAGATTGAGAACACAGAGCTCTCCCAAGATTGAGAACACAGGTCCCAAGATTGAAACTGGAGGGTCCAAAATTGCGACCCCAGGTTCCAATATTGGTCCCTAGGGGTCTGAATTGGCCCCTAAAGGGTACAAGATTGAGACCTGAGGATTCCAGAATGAGACCTGAATGTTCCAAGATTGAGACTTGAAGGTTCAAAGATAGAGAACTCAGGTCCCAAGACTGGAACTTGAGGGTCCAAAATTGAGACCCCAGGTTCCAATATTGGTCCCTAGGGGTCTGAATTGGCTCCTAAAGGGTACAAGATTGAGACCTGAGGATTCAAGATGCAGACCTGATGAGGTTCAAAGATTGAGACTTGAAGGTTCAAAGATTGAGAACTGAGGTTACCAAGATCGAGAACTGAGGTTCCAAAATTGAAACCCCAGGTTCCAATTATCGTGGTGAGATAATTTAAAATGATTGTACTGTAAAATTCCACAGGACTTTTTTAAACTGATGTGTCAAAGTTAACTCTGTATTTTGCAAAGTGTTATATCAGTTTAAAACTATTTTGTTCCAATGCCATGGCTTTTCAGTATTTTTGTACTTAAGGTGAGAAGTTGTTTGACGTTTGAATAAATAATTTCCTACGGAAAAAAAAACCCCAAAAACTAATTATCATGGTGAGAACTGAGTGTCTAAAACTGAGACTTGATTGTTTAATTTCAAGCCTCAAGGCAGAGACAAACATGAAGGGGTCCAAGACCATGAAGACTGATGTACCAAGGGACTTTACATGTAGACTGAAACCAGCAAGTCCAGTCATGGCAAGAAAGAGACCTGAAGTTTGAGGGTTCAAGAATGATGCCCCTGGCTCTAAGACTGAGGCCATTCCAAATTGGAGGGTACGGCTAAGGCTGTGACTGTATTGACTGTAGCTAATGCTGTTGCTAAGGACATTGTAATGTATGCTTCATCACATGTTTGACATCATGATCTAGCCGTAGCCCTAGCCGCCACACTGAGCCCGAAGGGTACAAGACGGAGATCAGATGTTCAAAAATGGAGGTGTCCAACATGAGGGTCAAAGACTGAATCCCCAAACTGAGACTTAAGGGTCCAAACAGAGACTGTGCAGGCATGGCCATGATGACAGGACTCTACATGAACACATGTACCCCAGAGACCCCAGGATCGAAGAATGAGACCCAAGGGTCCCAGATAGAAGCCAGAGGGCCAAAGACAGAGGCTTGAAGTGAAAGACAAAGACCCACTATAAAAGAGTCCTTGGCAGAGACATGACATGCCTATGGGTGCAAGACTGGAACCTGAACGATCCAAGTCTGTGACCTCAGCATCAGAGACCTGAGTTCTGAGGGTTCAATACTGAGACCTCAGACATGCTACATTGTGTGTACGAGCCTCAGACTTTGGCCCTGAGGTCGATGACTGAGACCAGAGGGCTCACTACTGAGACCAGGGTCCTCACTGAGACCTGAGGTTCCAAAACTGATAAAACTGAGACCTGAGGTTCCAAAGTCTGTGTCCTGATATCCAAAACTGAAAACTGAGGATCCAAGACTGGTGAGGAGATGATCTGAAAAACCAGGAACCAGACGATCCAAGACTGAGACCTGATGGCCTGAGACAAAGACCTGACAATCCAAGACTCAGATCGGAGTGTCCAAACTGAGACCAGAAGGTCAAAACTGTGACCTGAATACATCCAAAACTTAAACCTGATGATCCAACATGTCCAAGACTGAGAGCGAGACTCAAGGGTTCAAACTGTGACCTGAGGGTCGAAACTGAGATCCGAGGGTCCAATACGGAGACTTGAGATTCTAAGACTGTGGGCCCGTAAATTAAATTCAATGACCAACACCAGAGGGCTTCAGAATGAGACCATAGGGTTCCAACAGAAAACTGAGGGTTCCAAACTGAGATCTCAGGGTCCAAAATGAGACCTGAAGGCAGGTACATATATACAAACAAACTGTGACCTGCGGGTCCACAGTGAAACCGAATCACCAAAGTCTGTGACTTGAGTAACCATGACTGAGATCTGAAGGTCCAAAATGGGACCACGAGGATGTACGACTGAGTGCAAGACCTTGTGACTTTGTGCTCACAAACGTAAAAAACAATTTAAGTACAAGTGCCAATTGAAAATGCCAGGAATTACATGTACAAACTCATCAATAATAATAAAATTAAGTTCACAAGCACTACATTGTGCAAGGACTTCATACCTGCCAACATAGCAAAGTCAGAAATAGGGACATGGGCCAGATCTGTGTCTCGGCACTCACACCTACAGTCTATGAGTATGTGCACAAAGACACAAATGGGTTTCGTAATGGATTCAGGCATTTGTAAGATCCAGAAAATTAAGATCACAGTCATAAGTTATTATGAAGGACAGTTTCATTACCAAATTCATATCTTGTTTGAATTTAGTATTACAAGATTTTCAGAATTAGGGACTTTCTCTATTTTTTTGACGTTGGGATTCTCCAAAGTACATGTAGGGACGGTCCCTAGAAAATAGGGACAGTTGGAAGGTATGGGACTTTCTTTGCTTGGACGTCCCCCATTGTTTCATTAGGTTAAACTCCTCAGTGTCAACGGGCAGACACGCTAACTTTAGTGTGTTAGATGTTCCACAGTACACGTGCACAGACATTACATCGTTGTCTGGAAATCCCTGGCTGTACAGCTGGGGAAATTGGTCAAATTTCAAGGGAAAGACAAGTTTGTTGAAGACTACTCCCCTGTGCATTAAAGCAAGGAAGTAAATGTATCCTTCACACACTCTGACAGTGAGGATGACCTACAAATTAAACACACAGTAGTAGACATAAACCATCCTTGAACAGTGTTTAAAGGTGTTCGTGCAAGAAAAGGCTATTTTTACACTCCGTTTAGTGTCAACATAAATTTGTGTTTTAATTTACAGTCCTGTAACTGTCTTCTTGATGGATTGGCCAGCCAGCAAAGAAGTTGCCAAGCTACATATTACAACGCATTCAAAATCTGGCTGCAAGACTTGTTGTCCGTGCTAGGAAAAATGATCACATACAACCTAGCCTGCAAGATCTTCACTGGCTTCCTCTAAAGAAATGTACAGTATCTTATCTCAAGTTCTCCAGACAAGTTTACATATCCCTCAATAACAATATCCTCACTTGGTGTATCCCAACATTGCTTTAAAAATAACAAGCCAGTGTAAGTTTGGGCCCAATGGGTCATCGAAGGTACAAGGAAATTCATGAAAGAAAAATTACCATTGTTGCATCAGCTGTGTGCTTTCAGATGCCTGAGAAAAGCTAATGCCTTTGAAATAAAGCCTTTCTTAGATTCAAACTTGTTTGGGGTGAAAAATTACCTCGTTCTCTAAAACTACATTACCTCAAAGGGTATCTTATAATACCAACACAGGCCTCAAAATGACCCGCAGCACCCACAGCAATTGCCGTGGTGCCCTGTGCTTTTGCTGTGGTGCCCTTTGCAGAGTTCCAATTACAAATTTACAATTTCCTCATACTGTAGAGTGCCCCTTACCAGAGGAAAATTGCCGTGCCCCTCCAAGAGCGAAGTTCAAGGCCTGCCAACAGCTCTCCAAGTAAGTTTTATGGTCATTAATTTGTTTGACTTTATGTAATTTTACAAAAGGTACATGTTCACTCTCTCTTTAACTACATACACGTAGTACTGAATGTCGACTAATAAAGTCCCTGTCACCACTGGTAAGCATCTTGCAGTCTTCAGGAGCTACAACCGTATGCACTATGTACATTACCATGAACATTACACAGTGCACATCACACCTTATAAATCACTGCGGTAGTCCGTCGTGCCTGTAGGGGAGGATGGCCTAGTTTCTACCCGAGTCTGGTCAGACATGGCCAACGGAAACACACTTGCTCGAACAAATCAATGGATCTTGGAAGAGACACTTTATTTGGATCAGAGTTTGTGCCGCAAGACTGTGTAAAAAAAACCAGCTGGCCTGGTAACTTCGCCCACAAGCATGACAAGGAAATTGTACAGTGTACGTGTAGTTTTTTGTAAGTATGTCAAGGGTACCTACTACTGTATGAATTCATTTTAAAACTTGACAAAATAACCTAGAGGAATTCATGTTCTTCAAAGTAAATTACATTTTCAGGAGTGCTTTTTGTCGGGGGGGGGGGGGGGTGGCTGGGATGGGGGCGGGGGGCTGATAGAGCTTTTAATGTATACATGTAGTGTGTCTACATGTACCAGACAATTCACATAAGGTGCACCATGGAATTGGGCCCTCTTGAAGAAAATGGGTCATGGATTCTCTGTATGACATTGTCAATGAAGTCAGAAGCTTTCTGAAAAAAAAAAGCTGGCAGATGTCATCATACAAATTATGTTATAGCGCCCTCAAGCAAGATGTTCAATTTCCATCTTAACTTGACATTTTCACGTCAGGACATCTCAGGCATGCAACTGCCCGATGAAAACAAAAGAGGAAATTTTCAAAGGCACAACGCAAGCGCGGAGCGAGGCAGCCAAAACGCCAAGGGACATGAGATCCACAATGGTACCCTAGAAAATGTTGAGGTTTATTACGCTCTTAGGTGCATTCTTAGCATGTACTAGGCTTATTTCACATTATTGTGGTTGTACATTGTTGTTGCCAAGCATATATAAGGCTTTTAAAAAAAAATCGCCAAAATTTTTTTTTTTTTTTTTTTTTTTTTTTCGATTTTTTTTTTTTTTTAGCGCTGATCATTTAAAAAAAAACGCGGAAATCCGCAGAAACGCGGAAGAGTTGCATGCCTGACATCTGATACACCACATTGGGACTGTGACACTGACAGCTTAGTTTAAAATAAGCAAACTACATTACATCACTATGACATGTATGACATCATTCTCAAATTGTTTGTTTTTACCTGATACCCCTGTGTTCGTGTTTGTTATGATATGCAACAAACGTATTTCTACAGTAGTTGTTGTTATTAAGTTTAAACAGTATTATCTGTACAAAGTTATATTGACTGGGTAAATTTTAAAATTATTTTGGGGTTTGAACAAAGAAAAATTTACTCGGGCGGGATTTGAACCAAGTTTTAATCTGCTTCTATAGAACACCCCTAGAATGGCAAAGGTTGTGGTGGGTTCGAATCCCAACCGAGCAATATGCCCACAGGCATGACAGGTGTTTTTTTATTCACAGGACTCGGGAGAGTACATCATCTTGTACACCATGTACACAGCACAGTGCTTAACCCTAACCCCCATTAGGGTCTCTCTACATAGCCTGCCAAATACAACAGAATGCAACACAGTTGAAATGAGAACCATGCCAAATGCAACAAAATGCAACAAGGGATATTGTTGCATTGTGCAGGTATGCTGTTTGGGAAAGGACTGAGCAAGGGTGGTTGCCCTGCCAAATGCAACAGTATGCACATGTGTAGTGGTGACTTGTAATTGTTAACTGTTATTACACAGTCTTTTGAATATGATTTGAATTATGATTCTTACCTAATATTACATCATACTTCTCAATACTTATCCCATAAAAAATATTTTGAAATACCCATTATAAGTTGTTCAGATACAATAGAAGCATCCAAACCTATATGAAGTCACTTCACTGCTGAATGCAACAAATTCAGTCAAAGAATGACATCTGCGTTGACTGCCAAATGCAACAGATTACAACAACTATTACCATTTGGTGCATATTAACAGCATTTAGCATGGTAAAGGGTTAATACCAGGTTTATGGGTAAAACATCCCTAGATAATCAATTTATTTATTTTACATGGATCTCATCTGAAAAATACATTTCTGGTCCAGCATATTAGTGCTGAGCTATCCAGATGCAATCTGATTTATATTTTCTTCAAGTAATATACAGGATTGGTACAAATAAAAAAAACATCATGTCGTTTAATTTTAGTCCGCATGAAACTGAAAGCTTACTGATTAGGAAAGGAAGTTCACACTACACACATTGTTTTCTGTGAATTCCCTCTGATAGGTCTGAAATGAAGTCATATTCGAGAAAACTGTATCTGAAAACTTAAAAGAAAACCGCCGCAATGTTCAGCTGATTTGGTTGTTGTAAAACCCAAATTAAGGAAAGTGTGTTTAATAAACGCCGAAAATTGTTCATGGTTTGTCACTATTCTCTCCTGAATCACACAATGGATTAAGCCCAAGTCTTCACAGGTCTCTAATTTCATGTGCTACAGGTATGAAAGTTTTCACATGAACACTGTCTTCAACTATTTTGCCAGCTCTACCAATTTGTATTTAAATACCTTTTCAAAATACTTGACCTGCATGAAATTAATTATACCAGAATTTTCCCTGCACCTGATATTTTGTCAATTGTTAGACCTATAAATTGTTGTACTTTAATACTTAATGTACAGGCATTGAATAAAAAATTTTCAGCAAATGTTAAGTATAACAATCACTGTAAAGTGTCCTGTTGTTATTGCTGTTGAAGTATTTTTTTCCCAATTTGACATACATACATAAAAAAATTCTGTTAAGATATTACATTCCTCGGCAAAGTTAATGAAAAATTGCATGCATTTACATGTACCCGGGCCAGTTTTAAATACAACATATTTACGAGGGCAAGTTTTGAACCTGCACATGCAAGTCTTTCTTAAAGTGCAGGTTTCTACTTTTTGAAACACACATATTGAAGGGGCTCCTAACACAAGCTGCTAAAGATATTTTTTAAAAAGTTAACCGGTAATGAACTGGAATACTTTGCAGCAAACGGCTGAGCCCACAGAGCGCGATCTCAAGATGGAAAAGTTTTAAAATCACCCTCCCATACATACACCGGCCATGCATCACACAAGCTCTACAACGGATCTTCAGCCAAGCTGCAGTCACATGAACACTGTCTTGAACTATTTTGCCAGCTCTATCAATTTTGTATTTAAATACCTTTTCAAAATACTTGACCTGCATGAATTTAATTACACCAGAATTTTCCCTGCACCTGAAGATTTTGTCAATTGGTAGACCTATAAATTGTAGCACTTTATTGCTCAATCTTGGGGGGGGGGGGGACAGGAATTGAATGACAAATTTTCAGCAAATGTGAAGTGTAACAATCACTGTAAAGTGTCCTGTTGTTATTGCTGTTGAAGTATTTTTTTTCCCAATTTGACATAAATATACAAAAATTATGTTAAGAGATTACATTCCTCGGCAAAGTTTCTAAAAATTGCATGCATTTACCCGGGCCAGTTTTAAATACAACATATTTACGAGGGCAAGTTTTGAACCTGCACATTTGCATGTATGCAAGTCTTTCTTGTGCAGGTTTCTACTTTTTGTTCAACACCAGGGAACACACATATTGAGGGGGCCCCTAACACAAATTGCTAAAGATATTTTTTACAAAGTTAACCGGTAATGAACTGGAATACTTCGCAGCAAACAGCCGAGTCCATAGAGTGCGATCTCAAGATGAAAAAGTTTTAAAATCACCCTCCCATACATACACTGTACACCGGCCATGCATCACACAAGCTCTACAACGGATCTTCAACCAAGCTGCAATCACCATGATCACTTGAGACCGTACAGGAGACAGCACCAAACAAGATTCAAGCGTCACTAAAGCACAGGAAAGCAAGACACCC
This sequence comes from Pisaster brevispinus, assembly GCA_023634235.1. Lineage (NCBI taxonomy): Eukaryota > Metazoa > Echinodermata > Asteroidea > Forcipulatida > Asteriidae > Pisaster > Pisaster brevispinus. The sequence goes on from JAMKCF010000001.1 coordinate 30,734,790, forward strand.
AAGCCAAGGCTGGTGTTTACCGCATTCCCTGCAAATGTGGTACAGTATACATCAGGGAAACTGGCCGCAACATATCCACTAATTAAAAAAAAAACACCAAGCACACGGCAGATGAGGACCACTGGACAAATGCCATCATCAAACACTCACAAGGACAAGATCACGGCATCAACTGGAGGAGAAACTCACCGCACCAGTCCAGTTCTTGCACCAACGTAGAGTCAAAGAAGCAATAGAAACCTAGTCGAGTGGTGAAAATTATGACGAATCAAAATGAGAAAGTTTAGCACCAAAACTAGGAGTGTGACGGACTTGGTTTATGAATATTGTGGGCGCACCTATGCATGTGAATGTTCACAATACAGATCCAATACGGAAGGTTCAACAGAGACGTCAGTTTTCCATTTTATTTTCAACAATAATATCATCCAAGGACAAAATTAACAATTTTGAACCCAGCAGGCATGGAATTCCGCACACAAGGAACATGTGATTGTGAACGAAACTTTGTAGCTTCCTCCCGCACCTCAGGTTTTAAAAATGAAAACATTTTGTTATAAAGATTTTCGCAACTTGGTGCGGGACCTTTACCAGTGTTTACCCTGGACTCTGTCACATTGTACGCAATGGAGGAGTCCAACCTGGGCTAGGTTGTCTAGCCCCACTTTTGTGGTCAAGCTGAATCTTAAGCCACATGTCCGGCCACATTTTTTCTTAAGTTTACCGATAAAAAAAAAAGGCGCATTCCCTATTATGGGCGGGTCGGCAGTTTAAACCAGCTCAATGTGTTCACTTACCTGGACCTGGGTGTTTTGGATGTTCAAATAAATAAAGTTTTGAAAAGATACTTATTATAAAGATAATAATTTGTTTAGGTCCTTCAATTTACTATGCTCGATGTTTACTGACCGTGGCCCATTTTGGATTGACCCTAATAATCATGCCAATCATTCAATTCACGAATGGGTGGAGTGGATACATAGGCAACCATTTAAATTTTCGCACCCTCGCTCCGCCCACAGCCTGGCCGGGGTTAGAGCATTAAAAAGTTACTTCTTAGTTGGTTTAAAATGTTCAGATAATAATAACATTTAATTAAAATTTTGGATTGATTCTAATCGTGCCAATCAATTCATGACGTCACCGGCCGGCCGGGTTGTGGGCGGAGCGAAGATGCGCACATTGCTTTATGTATCCGCTCCGCCTACAGCCCGGCCGCCCGGTGACGTCATGAATTGATTGGCGCGATTAGAATCAATCCAAAATGGCCGCGCTCAGTACATGTCGCGAAAATCTAATTCGGATAGAGTTGAAAATTTTGAACTGAAATATCTTTTGAAATTGTTATTTATGTACTCACCCAAAACACCCAGGTCAAGCTAAGAGGTAGGTGAACACATTGAGGTGGTTTAAACCGCCGACCCGCTCTTAGGGAATGCGCCTCTATTTTTTAATCGGTGGGCTGACGAAAATATGGGTGACGACGTGTGGCCAAGGATTCAGGTTTCCTGTCCCTTGGCCACACAAGTAGGGCTATAACTGTGTCACTGCCGATGTCGGGAAGGTTTTTTTCTCATTTTGATTCTGGTCTTGTAGAAACAATTCCAGTCCAGCAACTACTTTGAGGGACTACAAACCACAGTAGTCTTATGGATTTTCCCCAAATATTCGAGCTCTGTAACTATGATCTTAATATTGAAAACAAAAGCATAACAAGTAAAACCTGACTGAACAACTGTGAAGCGAAACAGAAATCACATGATGGACGACCGAGAAAAAGAGAAGTTATAAAAAGAAGAAACAAGGACTTAACATTTTAACAAGACATAAAATGTACACACTCCAAATTACATCCTGATATATAGCAGTGACAAAAGTCCCTTCTATGTCATAAACATTATGTGGGAAAATGAGTAATTTTGTTGCAATAATTACCTTTCAATTCATCATCATACGTTGTATGTTCTTGTGCTAGTTCCTGCTTTCACTTCTCTCTACTGCACGAATGAATTTTCTCTCATGTAAACATACGGCTCCCACTTTCCCTGGTAACCCTTGCCAATATGTAACATACATCATGACGAGAACCCGAGTACCCGTTTTAAAAACTACACCACCATCGGGATATTCCAATTCTTGACAAAAATGCACGTAGATATTTCGTTTTTTGGGTAAAATTTATGGGTAAAATCTTAAAAAATTACAAAATCCAGATGTAATGAAAGAGTATGATTGACCATTCAGAAGTAAATTTTGCTCTTATAACGGTGTGATAAATAACTTTCACTTAATTCAAATTTAGGAATAATCTACCGTATACCCTAAATGATAATGGTATGCGCCGTACAATTTGTTTAACCTGGTCGCCTGAATATAATTATCGTTGCAATATGACGACGACTGGGCACCAGACGTAATTAATGTTGTTGATGGTGCCCTTGGAAAAAGACGCCGCTGTATCAATTTTTGACTACTGTCAAAAAAGAAAACAACAAATTTCTTCATTTTTTGTCGACCGATTTCCTTTATACTCAGGCAGAAGTTCTGGAAGTAGACACAGTCAAAATGGGTTGTCCCTGTTCCAAAACAGAAGAAAAGAAACAGGAAGAAACACCGAAAGTCTACAGCTGGTGAGTGACTGAAATTCATATATTTTTTTTAAAATCAAGATCAGTTTTCACGGTTTTTCTTTTCAGGATCCAACTATTTTTTAGATTAGAGGGCGCTGTGTCTTTGTGAAAAAGAAAACGAAAAAAGGAAATGTGATGAAGCCAGTCACTTGTCGGTCATGATTAGTAACATAGTGATAGCAAATAAACTATGGTTTTTGAGTTTGTCACTGCTGAGTTTAAGCATTTCTACCTCCATGGTTTAAGTGGGTAATGCCATGGTCATTTTAGTAGTGGGTGTGGCCTGGGGCTGATTTCACAAAGCACAAACAGTGACATGAATTCATCTTATTCTTTTAATCTTTACTCTTGCCTTGGTCTAGTCTTATTAGCTCCATGGTCTAGTCTTCTTCATGTATGTTACAAAAACTCTTTTAAAATTAAATCTTACTTAGTTTAGTCATTTTTATGATTAATTATTAAGATGAGTTGTCAATATCGCTCAAATCAACAAAGAGCTAGGAGGAGGATTAATCTGAAAATCTTCCAGTACAAACAGTAGGAATCAATATTAAGTGCTATAAAATTACTACTACTAGTAATAAGTATTAGTATTTATTATCAAAGCAAAGTGTGGTGTCACATTGCAAGTCACTGTGAATGGTGGCGATTAAGAACTCATCTTACACTTAGTTTTAAAGATGAATCTTAGTGTGTCCGACAAGCTGACACCGCTGGGATGGCATGGGACACCCTGCATGACAGAAGTCTCCTTCATCAGGTCAAACTCTTCAGTGTACATGGCCAAGTAAATATAACTATCGACTCCAAACATCATCCAAGAGAATAGACAACAAAGCCGACGCAACCAGACCAATCAATATATTCTCATTACAGACAACCAAAAATAGCCAGCATTGCGTCCGACTCTGGGCATCTTTTGGATGCCCTATTTTATTTTTGAACGGCCTCAAAAACTGTCGGATGCCCTTGGAAGACGCCCTGTTTACATGTATTTGGCCAAGTAAACTTTTCGTACAGTATATATAAAAAAATATTACACCCGAATACCAGTGATTACACTCATCTGGCTGGTCGGCTGAATTTGCAACCCACCCTCTCCAGTCCAGCACTAGCAGCAATGCTTGTAGGAGAGTACAACAATGCAAGATGCAAGATGCTGCAGTGCTAACTTGAAATTGAGCCCAGGGCCTTACATGTATTTCATAAAGAGCCAAGATTGGTGCTGAGTGCAAATTGGTCTTAAACGCTAAGCAGAGTGTGATGTCGCATCACTATGGTAATATTAACATTTCAGCTCAGGATGAATCCAAGCCCTTTGTGAAATAGACTGATGACCCGTGGGGTCTATTAGAAAGTAGCTTAAGTTCCAAAAGTTTTAAAAAACGAATGTTTTGATATACATAATATTGATACTAGCAATGCTCAAAAGATCTGCTTACTAAAATGGTGTCCAGTGCATTTTTTTACAATTCAGCTAGATTTCTTTTTAATGGCGGTAATTTAACTGCATCAGCCATGAAATATAAACCCCCCCAAGTTACCCTCGCCAAATTATCTGCATCACCCCCCCCCCCCCCTTCGACAGATTGGCTGTGATGTACACTACAGTGTACATGTAACTCGCGGAAGAGAAACAAGACAGGCAGTGTAGCATCACAGAGTGAACTTGCTTGGAGTTTGCTTATTGAACTTACATGTGCTTGAACTTAACTTCAGTCCATCGGCACCTTCTTTCACACATCACGGGGGGAGACGGTGGTCCTGGTCACTGGGGCAGACAGCTTCGATAAACTAAATATAAAGCCCCCTATGTATGGGGGGGGGGGCACGAGGGCACGTGCCCCCCACCCCCAATTGATGACAGTGCTGTGATGCACTGATTTTCCAAGAGATAGGCCCTAGAGTACTCATTGAAAAAGAATACACATCGCTAACCTCACAATAAAATGGTCTGAAATGCCAATTTCATTTGGTACTCTTTCGTAACGAAATTTGAATTGTGGCTTCGTCGAACATTAAAGAGAGGTACATTCCAACATGTCCAAAGAGGAGTTACTGGGCCAGTCGTGAGCTCAAATTCAATGCCGTTTTTATAGCATATCTTCAAAATTCATGAAAGAACTGAAAATTCTCCAGTTGTAATGTTCAGACCATTTGTTTGAAATGTGACGTCATGGAACGTTTCTGAATTAAGCCTCAATTACACTTCAAAACTACATGTATCAAACATAGTGCCATGTTACACCATTATACATGTAGCTTGAGTTTCTAAGAGACTTAATTTTTCCCCCATTTTTCATAACGACTCTATTGGAAAAAGAGCGGATTGCAATTTAACTTAATTTGAACATGGAGCCCTCTTTAAAGAAGAAAAAAAACCCACATGAAATGGTGCCATTGAAAAACACTGATTCAAAGTTTTTAATTTTATATTTTACTGCATGTACATGTAATGTCAACATTCCATGTTTGAGCCAGCAGAAACGACTGCTTACTGACATTATTTCACAAAAGAAAGATTACACTTTGCAATGTCAAGATCCATGTCGTATATGTAGGCCTTATAGATTTTTGTAAAAGTGTCCACTTAAATTATTCTTTAACAAACGTTAAGTTAAAAAGTCAAAATGAAAACAACTTCAGAAATGTGACGACTGTAATTCAGGACTCAAACTTTGTTCTTGTTTGGGTCGGACATTTCTTTTCTTTCTAAAGGGCACATCCAGGGTTCTCCCCATGCACAATCTAGCGTGTCAGGCCGATACGGGCAAACTGCGGCCGATACGCAAACAAAAAACAACTTTTTTTCTTCAGATCAAATTCATGAAATCATAAAAGATAAAACCATTTTAATTGCCACAGATTACACAGAAAGCTATGGGATGATTGTGAATTAAGAAAACAAAAAGTGATGTAAACACAAAGTGCAAGAATTTGAACAAAGTATATTGTTTTCTTCAAATTGTTAGAATGTAGATTGTAAACAACCCGCTAATGAGAAACAAGCCACATTATTGCTTTAAAAAAAAACACAGGTGACGACATAAGACAACATTGGTAGTTGTCAAAATAAGACTGATCCCAATTTCATAGAGCTGCTTAACTTAAGCAGACAAAGTGGATCGGATGAAAGCACAACTTAGCAGTTATGCTTCAAACATATTTCCATGGGTGTCCAAACTGAGTTTCAGTGACAAAAACAAATGAATGGATCTGAGGAAAAAAGTTGCTCTTTTACTGAAAGTGAAAATAATCGCGCACAGGTAACAGAGCAACCTCTTCCCCAGGGTGTGTCGAGCAGTACGAGGTTGACTGCTCTCTCACCCTGGTATTGGAACATTTGCATATCCACAAATTTTGGATACGTATGCAAATTAGAATAGTCTGGCTGCATATCGAAATTCACATCTTCGCCATAGTCTCGTGGTCCGGTACCAGATTTAGTAGCTTGTTTGTATTGGAAACATGTACATAATGTAATGTTGTTGTCCAATCAGGGTCCAAGTGAGGAGTTTCCATCCCAGGGTTTACTATTTACAAACATGGTTGGAAATAAAGTAAACCATGGGGACGAGGTTGGTAACAGAGCCTTACAATGTATATTCGGTTTGCGGTAACACCATGTGTATATCTACTAACTGTCATTGACTGTATAGATTTGTTCTTTGAGAACTATATGTACGTGTAGGTCTTGCTTTTTAGTTAAGCTAAAGTAGTAGTCCCAGCCGATTTCCTACCCTCCGCCCAGGTACATGTAGTAGCTAATAAGCTGGACAGTTCTTTTCAGGAACTAAGTAGTCTCCCGAAGTAGTCTCCCGATTCCAAATCTACTCCGCGGCAGTAGAATTAAAAAGCAAGACCTAGTTCTCAAAGAACAAATCTACATAGCTTGTAGATATACACATGGTGTTACCGCAAACCGAATATATATTGATACCTCACCATGCAAAGCCTCAAAAAGTAATAGCCTTACAATGGTTTTTAATCCTGAACTGGTTTGATAAAAGTGAACGGACACCTTTTTTCCTCAGTTACTGTAGAGTGATATTTTGAAAATCTCAAGGGGGGCACCAAGGCAATAAATAACCAGGGCACAAAGAAGTCGTCATGTCTCTTACATGTAAACAAGGTTGCACTCGATTTATATTCCTACACCCTGTAGTCAATAGTCCATCCACAAAGAAATGCTGGACATTTAAAAAAGAGATATTCAAAGACCAGGCTTGAAATTTGAAATGACAGCCCCAGTAATAGCCATTTCCCCTCAGTTGTCAATTCCACTTCTTGTTATTTTCACCATTTATACACTGGCCAATGTGTTTCGAATTTCCTTTTCAGGGGACCCTGTGGGAAAAAAAGAAAAGAAAAAAAAAGAGGCTACTTTGTTTCCATGGAAACAGCTGTTGCTGCTTGACTGAAGTTCCCCGTGAACAGGCTTGGAATGAGATTTGGGGAAATGAAGCTTAATGTTCGCAACTGGTTCCAATATGCTTAATAGGTTTTAGTCGTTTACACATAAATTACATGTGGGCTGCCTTTTTCTTGATTCAGTTCACGTGTTTTAGTCAAAATGAAATGTGCAATTCCCCCCTTCTTTTTTAAAGGTAGGGTCATACATGTAGATTGGTTTTTCTAATTAACATGTAATTCTGATACAGTATAAGAGGCAAAATTATTATTATTATTATTTTCATCATTATTATTGGTTTGTGGGCCTGGAGTTACATTGAGGCCATGGAGGTCATGGCCTCTGTTGCCCCTGGTCTTGGCCTTGGTGCCCCTCCAAAAGTTTCCCATAATACTTGAAGATTTTCCAATGAAAGTGCCCTTTTTGCAAAATGAGAATGGCCTTGCCCTCTCAAAGATGAAATTCCAGGCCTGGGTTTATTAAAAAATCAAACATTTGCAGCCCGGGAACTGAACTGTGTTCTTACTTTATGGTACAGCAAAAATTCATCACAGATTAAAACATTTCAAAAACAAGAAACTTTCAGACGAGAAAGGTTGAAACATTAGGCCTACGGAGTAAGAAATACAAAATATAATATAGGGGCCTACAATAGCAAAACATAAATACCGAGACCAAACAAAATAGCTGATTAATTACTTTACACTCAATTTTGGGTTGAACAAAGAAAAAGTGACTAGGGTGGGACTTGAACCTGCGACTCCGGATTAACATGCCGGTGCTTTACCAACTGAGCTATCTAAGCCTTACAATGTATGCTGGTTGAGATCCCTATTTGGAAGATTACATCATGACTCAGTTCAATTTAAGATTCTTTGTGACCCTAGCCACCCTCTTAACTCTCAAATTACACAGAATCACTTAGGCAGGGTCCGACGACAACTACGTACTAAAAACCAACAGATTTAAGGATTCCTTTTTGCCAAGTGCAATTAAGCTTTTTTAACAGTAGATGGTCAAGATAAATTGGTTTACTTGTTCATGTGTTGTATTTTTTATATGCCCTCACTCTTTTGTGTATACTTTTTATATCTCTGTTGTACTTGTAAATTTTTTATTCCTGGTGTCTATTGTTGTTATTAAATGCCTTATTTGATTGTATTTTCCTTATACACAGGGAAGCCAAATTTCATGTTTTTTATCATGACAATAAAATATTTTGAATTTGAATTGAATTTGTCAATATCTTTGTTCGGGGGTGCCAGTCAGAAGCCATTCAACTTGGTCTGCGGTATAGCCAGGGATCGCCCCCAAGTTTACGATACAACCTACTTTTTTTCAGATTCTAAAGAAATCATGCTCTTTGATCTGCTTTACATCAACGTACGTGCTTCTCTAATAGACTGTGCAAGTCTCATGCTAATCAAACTTCCCGGACTAAGTTGGTCCTAACCATATTTTGAGTTTTACGAGTGCCAGATTCTGTTTCTTCAAATGCTTAGTTCAATGTAGGCTAATAAAAAACGTTATCATCATCAGACCGTGTTGGGAAAGTAACATTTCAAGGGGCATCAGGGAATGACCAGGGGCAACGGTGGGGTGTCATGTGGCCGAGTGGTTTAGAGCATCTAATTCAAGTTTCGATGATTATGTCATCGGGGTGTGGGTTCGAATCCCGGTCATGACACTTGTGTCCTTGAGCAAGATACTTTACTATAATTGCTTCTCTTCACCCAGGGGTATAAATGGGTACCTGCGAGGGTAGAGGTTGATATTGTGTTTGAAAAAGCCTTCGGAGCGCCACGGCAGCCGGGGCTGTATACTCCCCAGGGAGCTGAAACAGATTACAGGAATGTTATTGGCCCAATGACCAGTGCACTTATGTAAAGCGCATTGAGACGTTATTGTAAAATGCGCTATAAGAACTAGTTATTATTATTATTATAACGGTGGCAATTTCTTTTGCATCCATTACCTTTTCTTGCAAAGTATCAGGTCCATTTTCATAGAGCTGCTTAAAGCACAAAAAGCAGCTAAACAGAACGAGTTTATGCTTACCAGCAGAGTAAGATTACCAGCCAAAATACCATCTCATGTGTGACCGGTGATGCCATTTAATGTGACTGGTCTCATGCTTATTTTTTGCTTAGCAGTAAAATTGTAAGGAAACATTTCTGCACTTCCAAAAGAGCAGCTCTGTTGTATTTGGCCCTGTCACCTGTGCGTATTAATTTGCATAGAGCTGCTTTTTAAAAGCACAAAAAGTAGCTAAGCACAACAACATTATGCTAACCAGAATAAGGTTAAACAGTCAAACTGACCATGTCACATGTACAATTTGTGACTAAGCAATTTTTTCTGCTCTAAGCTGAGCTCTGAATGTGGGTCCTGCTGATCTGGACCACTGTGTAATTTGACCTCTAAGCAAACAGATTTTGCTGACAGTCAAACAATAGGGGATTTGATAGAGCTACAGCTTTATCCACAACAATGAGTTGAAAGTGGTCCCTCACCAGCTCACAGATATTTATTTACGGATGCTCAAAAGCAAAGCAGAGTCACTGAAGTGTAGAAGCTCCAATGTAGCGTGTCTTGACAACCCTGGCTGTACAAAAACACAGTAACTGAATTTCATTATCTACATGTACATGTACGTGCAGTCGACACTGAACCTTCCGCACCATTGTCGGTTGTCATATAAACAAATTTGTACAGGCTGATGTTTATTTGGTTGGGATAGAATCGTCACTAGCCCACTCTGACATGACTGACTACTGTCAGTACTTCAGCTCGCCCTCTTTGTTCTGCTGGCCAAACCTTACTGACGCAAACTACTGTTTCTACAAAATTCTATGGATAAAGAGCCTGTGACTGTGACTGGATGTTTTTACATGGCAGGACCCTAAGAAGGGTTATAAAACAGCTCATTACTGTTTGGATTTATTTTGGAGCGGCACTAAACAGTCTACATGTCTAGCGAAGATGATCTTGGCATACTGAACGAAATGTCAACTGTTTACGTCCCTTTGCATCGAGCTGGTTTCTCTTTTCCAACTCGTCAACAATGCCGAGGAGTTGAAGGACATTGTATTTTCTTGCCATCGTCTAAAAGTTTCTACTATCAAGGTGACCAAGAGCACCAAGTGTGTCAGTGAACCAAGATGTACGTCAAGGACCATGAGCACACAATCTATTTTTGGCACGAGGCTTCGGATCTCATACATGCCATGAAATTAAATGAATTGTGTATGAAGACGATACAACCGACGCAAGACAACTTTTTCAAGAGTTTGTGATAAATCCAGTCAGGGTGCATTTGAGAAGGCGCTGTGGATATGTCACTGTGTAGCAGCTGTGTTGTGTTAAACCAGAGGTTAATAAAAGTCAAATTTTTTCAGTCCTGGAATTTCATCTTTGTAACGTAAACTTGGTGTGATCCCTCCCTGCAAATGGCAGTTAACAGTTGTATGGCTTCTGGCTGATACCTCCCAACAAAGATAAAACAATAACAAAATAGGGAGGCCGCCAACATAGGGCTACATGTAGATATACATGTAGTAGCTCAGTTGTAGAGTGCCGGCACGTTAATCCAGAGGTTGTTGGTTTAAATCCCGCTCTAGTCAATTTGTCTTTGTTCAACCCCAGATTATTTCAAATTTACCCAGTCAGTTTCCCTTGTGGTTTACCTATAACTTGAATTTTATATATTGGACACGTTTGAGAGGGCAAGGCCGTATTCCATTTTGCAAAGGGTACACTTCCGTTGAAAAATCTTGGACGTCTATTCTATGGGAAAGTTTTGAAGGGGCACCAGGGCCAAGACCAGGGGCAACAAGAGGCCTTGGCCTCTGTGGCCTCCATGTAGTTCCAGGCCTGTTCTTTTCTAGTCCATAAGGCTTAGTGGATGCGTTGGAGTACATTGTACCATAGAGCTCTGTCCTTTCTCTATGATTGTACAACATGTATTTTTTATTTACTGCATGTAGCATCCCCTGACATGCCTGAGTAAACCGCGGGAAGCTGTCACTTCGAAGTGAGGGCTACACTTAACTGATTCAGGCTGTCAACCCAAATCAACTGGCACAAGGAGCACGTTGCCACCTACTCCTGGGGCTGAAACAGGGTTACCCCCTTCACAGTCCATAAGGATGTAGGCATGGGGTATTATCAACTAGGAGCCTGGCTGGAAGAGCAGACCGACTACCTTCCCAGCTTTTTACGAAGCAAAAAAAAGTGTCTTGCTCAAGGGCATAAGTGTCATGACCGGGATTCGAACCCACACTCTGCTGCTGACAACACCAGAGCTTTGGCTCGGCGAAGCAGACTGCTGAGCCACAACAAGCCACATTTTGTTTTAAAAGTGAATCTTGGGAAGCTACACTCACACATGTAACTGATTTAGGCTGGCAACCCAAATCAATTTTGATGACATGCCACATTTTGTTTTAAAAGTGTTGTGAGTGTGAATGTAGTTTGATCTGACCAACAAACTGGTTGCGATCGCTACCATAAAATACATCAGAAGATACATTTATGACAAAACACGTTTAAAATCTGGGCTACTAAAACATACAAGGGGCAAGCTAAGTGCACAGTATACTAGCTTGGTAGGCTACTAATAACAAAGGGCACAAGTGTCATGACCGGGATTCGAACCCACACTCTGCTGCTGACAACACCAGAGTTTTGGCTCGGCGAAGCAGACCGCTTAGCCAGGACATATGCCACAGGGGCAAGCAAAATGCACAGTTTACTACGTTTAGCCTGGTCATGCTGGTAGGCTACTGAACAAAAAGTTGACGTGCAAGGCTTGAAGAAGATTTTGAAAACAAAATTGAAATTTTAAAACATTTGTCATGTTAGTAATTGTGACTGGGCTCTTTCACACTTGTACATGTAGTTTCCAGACAGTCCTTGCTACCATGGTGTGGCTACATGTACATAAATTATGGTGAATGACTTTTTTTTTGTGGTCTTCTTTCATTTTTTTTCCTTTTTTCCAGGGACCGTAAAGACCGTCCAGACCCCAAAGACTTCAAAATTGAAAACCTCACTGGGGAAACAGTAGGCCGGGTACCAGGCAAAGTTGATGGCCAGCAGTTCATTATTAAGAATTGTCAGGTTGGTGTTCATATTTTTAGTTCACAGGTATTAGTCACACAACTGCCTTACTAATTTACCCGGTGCTTTTTAGCTGATTATCTAGCATGCTAGAGCTGTGCATCTAAGTTTTATTTCAGAAACAGAACTTCATTATTATAAATTTCTGGCAGTCTGGTAATGAAATGAATGAAACCAAGGATGCCTCATAAGTGAACTTAATCACCGTACATGTAGCTCGCAAGCCTGAGGAAACGTGTGAACAAGGGTGCTTGCTATGTGAACCAGAAACACCGGGGTTAGCCCCTACTCTTCCACGATAAGTGTTCTGGGTTCTTGTACGTGCACTACCCATCCTAGTACACAGGACCTACATGTACGGTTTAATGTCCCATCCAAAGGACAAAGCAAGTTTAGTATAGGTTGCTAATCACTCACAACATCAATCTCACCATATTAATTTACTCCTGGTTGATGAGAAGGAATGTTTGTCTTGCTCAAAGAACACAATTGTTACGACCACACTGAAATGAATCAGCCATTATGCATGTAGCTTTTAAAGCTTGATATGTGCTGTAGACAGCTTGACCATAACATGCCACACACACCTTGGTGTAACATGTGTAAAGGTAAAACCCTGAAAATAGTATCAAGAAGTTACTTTGTGCCACCTTTCTTTGTTTTGTTTGTGCTGCCGCATGATTCCACACTAATTGTTCTGTTTTTGAACACAGAACTGCAACATCTACATCTTTGACCACTCAGCGACAATCACAATCGACAAGTGCCAAGACTGCAATATTTTCCTGGGTCCCATAAAAGGAAGGTCAGTAAAAAACCTGCAGGGATGGGAATTCGCTCGGCCCCAGCGGCCTATCCAGGACCGCTGGGATGGGCTAATCAGCTTGCACAGATTCTTGTTCAGGAAGTATGTCATGCGTGCAGTGCTTGCAGTGTGAGTGTGATGCATGATGGGACTGAGCATTAACCAATGAGCGTGCTTGATACGTTTGCCCATCCCAGCGCCTTTGGTTTTAAGGCAAGGCGCTGGGGACGAGCGAAGGATGGGAAATATCAGACTTTTATCTGAATAATTTTGGGGTCTGAACAAAGAAAGAAATTGACTAGAATGGGACCTGATACCCACGCGACCTCCAGATTATTGTGAAGAAACAAAAATCTGCAGGCATAAAATACTTGGATTCGAACCCATACCTTTTTACCATTCCAGAGCAGATGTCTTACCACTTGACCACCGTGTGTATAGCACTATGTACCAGTACTTTCCCAGAGTTCTGTGAAAAAAAAAACCCACTATATAATACTTTTAAGAGAACTGCCTGATTTTGGAATTGGGCGTCACAGACGTGCCATTTAGACAATGTTAGACATGTTTTTTGGGCAAAGTTTTTCAGTGTTTCCAATCATGCTAATAGAACAAAATTCTTACAACACCTGATTTATTTTTCCTATTGTAGCATATTTCTGCGCAACTGTACGAATTGCAAGACGGTAATTGCCTGCCAGCAGTTCCGCACCCGCGATTGCAAATCAATCGACGTCTTTCTTCACTGCAGTTCCCAGCCAATCATAGAGACCTCCACCAAGATAAGGTTCGGATGTTTCCAGTATCACTACCCGGAGCTCGCAGGTAAGAAAAGTTGCTTAGCAAAAGATCTCAGTCTCCGCTTGTGCTTTGCCTAAGGTCATGGCACTGCTATACATGTATACCGTAAATGTCTGTGAGCAAGGCTTTTAATTATAATTGCTTCTCTCCACCCAGGAGTAGAAATGGGTACCGTTGAGAGCTGGGGAGTAATCTGCGATGGACTGGCATCCTGTCCAGGGGTAACAGAAATATTCTCAGTCGTTTAATGCCAATGAAACCGGAAACACTGGCCTGATGAGCCATATTGGCTCGGGACAGGCTTTACTTTACGGTTGTTGATAATTCTCTAAACAGGGGTTAATCCAACACAATACTATCTCAGCCCTGGCACATTCACATTTATACACCTGGGTTAAGAGAGGCAGTTATGGTTAGGTGCCTCGCTCAAGGACACAAGATTTATGACCGAAATTCGAACCCACACTGCCGTGATTCAACCATCAGAACCCGAGTTGGATGCAGTAGATGGCTCGGCCGCGACTCACCAGCTAATCTTTGCTTTGCACAGAATCAGCAATGCTTAGAAAAGGGTGACCAGCCAACATACAACACAGTGTGTTTTGTTTTATGACTGGTGCCCTTTAACACTGCCGGTCATAGATTCGTAGGGCGTTCCCATTTGCCAAGTGTGGTGCGCATGCATGCATACCAACAGCAAAAACACTATAAAAAAATAATTTGAACATACAAATTCTAAGGATGTATGTCCTCACCACTGCCAGAAGCGTATTTGTTGCGTTCTCAGTGATGCCAGTATATTCAATTAACAATACAAAAACCTTTCATTCTCTACGAGTATACTCGTAGTGGCAGAATCCGTTACACCTGTTACTACGAATGTACTCGTAGGCGGCAGTCAGCTTGTTAAATGTTCGCTTAGTGGATACATAAATTTTCAAGATTTGTTTCCTTTTTTTCTCTTCCTCAGATCAGTTTGAGAAAAGCAACCTAAGTCCTTACTGCAATACGTGGGACACGATACATGACTTCTCACCCATGCCAGATGAGCAAAATTGGTCTCAGTTACCGGAGGTGAGAGGATGCGGGGACAAGTAAAGAGTAATAGCACTCCGCACTAATTCATTCATTCATTCATTCATTCATTCATCAATGGCTTGTTAAAAAACAAATTTACAAATCACACGTGAAAGTTTCAGCTGAATTCAGTGTCTACTTGCTGAAAAAAAAAGCAACATTGTTTACAAGGTGATAGCGGGTACCAGTGGGTACCAACCTCATTTCCCAGCATTCATGAACGGACGCAAACCCTAAGAAATCTGAGAAACGTTTCTGGCATAACCGTTTGTCAGATTCAAATGTTTCGGGGTGAAATTATCCAAGCCATGTTACGTCGAAGGGAATCCTTTCTCAAAAAAAAAATAGTTTATAGTATCATCAGCTGCAGTGCTTCTCACCAAATAAGTTGTCATGGTCGTTAATATTTGGAGTAAAATACCAATCTGTGACCCTGCTTTAAGTGACCGGTACCTACTTGTACCCCACAGTTCCATGGCCCCCATAAAGAGCAATGATATGCGGGATGCTAAATCCTTCAGGGTAGATTGGTATTTTAATAGTAAAAAGATCATTGATACCGAGAATGCGGGAACAAGTAAAGAGTAGTAGCACTCCGCACTAATTCACTCATTCATTCAGTCATCAATGGCTTATTATAAAAAAAACAAATTTACAAATCGCGGCGTCGGCCGAGTAGACCTTATGCATTGACGTCATCCAGGTTGCCATCTTAGAGGTAAAACGGTGACCAAACAATCGAAACGCGCAGGCGCATAGGATTGGCCAATGAACATTATTATTAATGAAAAATAAAAATGAAGATTTCATCCTTCGAAAAAGACTCTGCTAGGGTCGAAACATAGGACCAGAATTGTCTTAACAAGACCGGGTCAAATCAACACCATTAAACAGTTAAACATATAATGTAAAATTTATTTTTCAAATGAAAAACACAAGACTGTAGTTTTTCTATTTTCAGACATGTCAGGAATGATTCCTTTATTGATGGATTATCTTTCTTTGTTTCAGAATGCAAAGGTATCTGACTACCTACCACTACCAACGACAGAACAATTTCAGAACATGACCATCTCAACATCTGCAGACGACAGCGTTGTTCCACTGACCCTCGGTGGCAAGAAACACAAAGGGTCACAGGTCAGTGACCTTTTGAAACCAATCTGAGAATACAGCTCTGAAAACTCTGCCGTAGATAAACTATATCAGCCTGCTATATGACATCATTTCTGGAATGTTTTTATGATGTTTGACAGTACTCAGTCAACCCTTCTACTGTTTGATCATTCAATATCATGAGCCGTTGTTAGAATGATACATGTAGATAAACTATACCGGCCAGCAATCTGATGACAAATGGTGATCCACCTAGCACACAGTCAACCCTCCTACTGCCTGACCATTCAAAATCCCACACACTGGTTTTGAATGATAGATTTTATGCCAGCCTGCAATATGAGATCATGTAGTGAATGCATCTACACAGGACACAGTCAACCCTCCTACCGTTTGACCATTCAAAATCACCCACACTGGTTTTGAATGATAAATAAACTATGCCAGCCTGCAACATGATACACACTAAAACACATACATATGTAGATCTGTGCACAGTTGTGCCACCATAAACAATCCATGCAGTTTAACGATTTCAAATAGGTGGTCAACTCGCTTGAAAGTGTTACAAAGAGTAGGAAAATATTAACAAAGTTCTAAGGCGCGCAGTCCAAGTAGAAACGGTTTGGCTACCGTTTGGTGGCCGTGCAGCGATGTCCATACCAGCGGACGCTCCTTTGTAAGCTAAAATCACAGTCAAGTATCAGTTCTTTTGTCCAAGCTCGGGTCTTAAGTCCGGGGATACAAGGTGTGAAACGGTTGCTTTCAGATTCACAAATGGTTGAAGCTGAGAAAATGAACCGTTTGGGGCAACCGTTCGACGGTTCCCATACTGTTTCTATTTGGACGCCGCGCATAAGGTAGGCCTTGCGCTCAAGTTTTTCTAAAGTAGCCCACCGGGCTGGTAAACTGTGCATTTTACTCACCCTCCCCCAGGACTTTTTAGTAGCCCAAATTTCAAACATGTATTGTCAAAACTTTATCTTTCTGATGTATAGTAGCCCTCACAACCAGTTCTTGGCCAATTGAAATGACATGCACTCACTCAAAAATATATTAAAACATATGTGCAATTTATTATTCCTATTTGAAAAGGAAGAAATATGACCATTATAAACAAGTAGGTTGCACATTTTTTCGTAGCCCACAGGGTTAGTTGAGAAGTTGTGTTTACTAGCTGTTTCTTTGAGACAATGTAGGCCGGGTTAGTGTTAAGGGTGAGCTGTGAGTACCAATCCTGCATTCCTAATAAATATGAAGTTTCTTTAATTTTTGGTTTCAGTCATCACTTGTCGTCTTCTTTAAAGACCCTTCATCAGACCAGAGACTTGGGAAGTTCCTGAAGGAGATGAGAAATGAGGTAAGTTAACCAGGTCTGGAATTACACGGAGGCCATGGCCTCTAGTGCCCTGGTCTTGGCCTTGGTACTAGGCCTAGAATAACACAGAGGCCACGGAGGCCATGGACTCTGTTGCCCTGGTCTTGGCCTTGTTGCCCTTTCAAAAGTTTCCCATAAACTTATAAGATTTTATAATGGAAGTGCCCTTTGACAAATTTAAATGGCTTTGCCCTCTCAAAGATGAAATTCCAGGCCTGTGGTGCCCAATTAAAAGTTTCCCATAGACCTCAATACTCTCCAATGGAAGTGCCCTCTTCAAATGAATTTCCAAGTCTAGGTTTATAAAAGACCACCCTTGAAAAAGACCTCTACAGCTGCACCAATTTGTTAGGTGTCAGGCTTTGATAGTTTAGTGCACCGGACTCAAGCTCTGCTGTTGATAAAGTGTGGGTTCGGGTCCCAATCATGGCATTTGTGTCCTTGAGCAAGACACTAATAACCGTAAATTGCATCGTCCTTCCGATGGGACGTAAAGCTGTAAGCCCTGTATGTTGTGTAATCCACACGAAAGATAAGAGAAAGGGTTTGCCCTGATGTTTTCTGGTTTATTTTTGTAAAGTTTTTTTTATGAGCAATCGCCTTACATCACAAGGCCACAGAGGGCCACTTCAAGGTGAGGGCTACACTTATGTGGTCTATCGACCCAAATTAACTGTCACCAGGGGCATGTTGTGACCTACTCCTGGGGCTGAAACAGGGTTAACCCCTTGACAGTATTCCAACAAACCTTCTTTACCTATGGAAAAAGCTTGTCAACATGGGCTCACAATGAACAACAGTGGCGTTGCAACCGAACAGGTCCCACGCTGCATTGTTAAATTATTTCACTGATGTGTTTTTTTTTTACCAATCAGGGGAGTTGCAGCTTGGTGCGGACCACAGAGATCAACATGGATGCTGGTATGGTAACCAGACTCTTTGGTGAGGATAGCAGGTACATCTCTGCTGCCACACATGGTGAGTCTGAAACCAATTTTGCATACTGCTGTAATAGCAACAGTCCTTCAGTAGTCGTTCGGACAACATTTCTTTTGTTTTAGCCATACTGGCCTTGACATTTAAACTTAGGGGGTCCAAAAACAATAGGCTTCTGGGGGATCCCAAGACCAATCCACACACTAAGTTGATACACAAAGTCCTCTTTTAGTAATCACTCAGACAACATTTCTTTGTTTTAGCTATAATGACCATGGCATTTAACTTAGGGGTCCAAAAACAATAGAATTCTTGACCCAATCCACACACTAAGTTCGAAGTTGATATGCCAAGTTCTTCTTGAGTAACCGCTCAGATATTTCTTTCGTTTTAGCCAAAGCTAAATCCAAAAATTAGTGACTCCAGCATGGGTACACACTGAATTTGGTGCTATTACGTTGTAACAAGACCAATTCTTTTTGGGTGGTAACCTTTTTTATCACAGGTCCAGTCGTAGGTCTTGAGTTTGCCGGTACCAACACGGCCCAGAAATGCCAAGAAGCGGCTCAACCGATCATCGGCGACTCGATCGTCTTTCTGCCACAGAGCCCCGAGGCAGGCACACAGACACTTGATGGCTGGAAGAACCTGGTAGAAATGCAGATGGCTATGTGAACAAAACTAGTACAACATCCAGGCCTTTGATTTGTAAGGATTTGGGGGGGAATTTAATTATTTTTTAACGATCACTCTTCTGGAAGAGGTGACCATACACATTCAGTGGAAGTGACACAGGGCTGACATTTCACAGAGACAGTGGAGGCAATTGTCGCAATGCCCCGGCTGGAATTAGTTTTTTTTTCCTCCCCGTTGAATATGAAGTAAGGATTCTTTCAGTCAAAGATGCGACTTAAAAATATTTTTGTAAATGGCTGCCATGCTGGTGACCACGCTGCCCAGCCTTACTACCTTGGGCAGCACACCATATCGATACCTCTTGCAGGCCTCGAAATAACCCACGGCGTTTGCCGTGGTGCCCTGTGCTTCTGCTGTGGTGTCCTCTGCAAAGTTCCAATACAAATTTACATTTTCCTCAAAGAGTGCCCCTTACCAGAGGGAAATTGTTGTGCCCCTTCAAGAGCGAAGTTCAAGGCCTGCTCTTGTCACCTCTAGGGGTGTGGTGAAAAACAACGCTGATCGGCTCCCAAAGTGACTTCTCTGTGCGCACCTCAAGCGCTTGTAGGGCACTTAGTGCGCTCGTGTCAAAATGCAATTATTTTGAAGCGATTCCACTTCAAATGAATCCAGTTTTTACCCTAAACTGCAAACATTTTGTTCACAGGCTTGTTATTTCATGAACAAAACATGAACACTGCAAAATTTTTGTGTCAGCTCTACCAATCCTGTATAACGCCTTTAGTGTTTAAATGTTGTAAGTTAAGGCTTTTAGATCAAGCATTGTGCATTTATGGTTTTTGTTTTGTTTTTATTTTTCATTGGTAATTTTTGTGTCTGACTGCCTGATGAGAGATCAATTGTCAGGTATCAATGCAAAACCAGAATCTTCACCGTCCACCTTGCATTTATAAGCTGAGCCTAATTTCATGGCTCTCCTTACCATGGAATTCCGCACATCGGCCCATCGTATTCCAGGTTGATGGGGACGCCATAAGCAGAGAATTCAGCAGATCAGGTCTTTCAGTGTCTTTTCATGTCATATATTCTGTCCATTTACTCGGTTAGTCATAAATCGATCGAACAATTTGTTTTTTATTTATTATTTTTGTATTATGAGAAATTGCTCAACATCACAAGGCCGGAAAGCCACTTCAAGGTGAGGGCTACACTTAATTGATTTGGGCTGTCGACCCAAATCGACTGTCACCAGGGGGTCATGTTGCCACCTACTCCTGGGGCTAAAACAGGGTTACCCCTCTTTGCACAGTCCACAAGGATGTGTAGGCATGGGTATCATATCCACTAGGAACCTGGCTGGTAGAGCAGAATGCACTACCTTCCCGACTTAAATTGATTGATTGATTGATTTATTGATTGATTGATTGATTGATTATGTATCCATTAATTGATCAATGATTGATCAATTGATTTATCTTAAGATTGCCAATGGATAAAGTGTCATAATTTGACGTCTGATTTCCTTTTGTTTTGTGATTTATATATTGATTGTACATCAGATAAACATGTGTCTGGAAAATTAGCTGGAGGACAATCGTGCCTGTTTTTTAAATGCCACAACAAACCTTGTTGAGGTACAGACAAATTTATGAATTATTATCGTTTTTTTAATGAACTATGATAAATGTAAGCCATTGAGTTTTCAACTTTTACATCACCTTGATAATTTATGTAATTATGTTAATTCAAGTGACAGATGGAGAGATGTTTTTTTTTTTTTATTCTGAAACTTTGTTTTGAACAAAGAAACAAATGCCCCGGCAACAGGATTTGAACCTGCGAATTACACATTAACGTGCTGACGCTTTTCCAACTGAGCCATAGCCCTATTGTTGGAGGTCGCCCTATTCTGTCATTATCTTTGTTCAGATTATGGTGGTACATGTAAGCCTGATACCATGCTAAGCATGTTTTGTAGAGCAGTACTCGGTCTAACACCGTTCTCACCACCCAAAATATTGGACTCTTGATTACGGTGGTATGCCTGAACCCATGTTAAGCATGATCAGTGTAGTACTTAGTCCAATATCATAAAGAAACTCAACAACAAAACTGTTGGACTCTGATTATGGTGGTGTGCCTGGCCCCATGCTAAGCATAATCAGCTCTGCAGTGCAGTATGCTGTCCAACACTATAACTCAACACCCAAACTGTTGGACTCTGCTACAACGCTTGTTAATGCCGGGATCAAGCCGCAGCTTCTTATTCGGATCTGCAGCCTTAAATTTAGTTGAATGGTCGAAAACACGGATGTTTGGTCACACTGTAATGATGACTGCTCTACACTCCGAGATCCCTATCAGTTAATACGACAATCCTATGTTTTGATAAACCTTTGTGATTACACGCTTTGGTTTAGGGTTAAGATAGGGTTAGGATTAGGAAATGACATTAGCAGAGCTGATCCCTGATTCTGCATACACTTCCCTGAAAACAAACCAGTCTTTCCATGTTCTGATGAACAAATTTGAAAATCTCCTTGATTTAATGGAAACTTTGTCCCTATTTTGTTGAATGTAAATCTAAATATCTCCCTGACTGTTGTACAAAATCTCGAAATTGTGAGGGTCTTAAATCAAAATTGTGAGGTGCAGATGTTGGCATCTCTGCATTAAGGGGTGCGGATTATAGGCGTGTCGGAACGGACAAATTTCCGTATCCAGCCACCACTTTTTCATTTGTTATGAAATAAAATAGTATCTAACTTACTCAAATGAGATACTCCTTTGGGTAAAAATGAGTGAAAAAGTGGTGGCAGGATACGGAACATATAAAATAGGCGTGTCGGAACATAGGAGTGTCGCAACATAAGGGTGTTGGAACATGGGTGTTTAACCACTGTAGTGCCATGTAAAAAGTCGAGTATTAAGTAATGTATTCTGTACTGTAGCTTTTGTCGAGTCTCGCTTTACCAAATGAAATACAGCCAACAAAATAATGTGCAAGTTTGAATTTTAACAATTTGTAAATAACAAAGTGGTTTTAAATTGTGGACAAGTATCGATTAAATAAAATTTAACAAGTGTTTCGTCTTTTAAACACACATATTAACGTCTGGCATTTTTATTTATGTAGTAATTTTCATTTGGGATAGAGAACAAATTGTTTTTCAAACTCTGTATCCCCCAGAGTATAAAGCCCCACCCCAAATGATCTTACAAGAAGAAATTCCCCTTCAATTGTGAAAGTCGGGTGAGGATAAAACATGCTGCTTGTAATAAACCTTATATCATGGTGCAGCCATGTTGTTTTTTTTTCCATTCAAACTAATGTCACCAAACCGAGGCTGGAAGGAAAATAGTCAGGTCCCTTTTTGGCATTTTGAAAATTATAAGTCAAGATCGATATATGGTTGGCAGGGGACAAGACTAAGATGGTGGCAACAAGAGGAAGGATCAATGTACTCACAGACACTGGTTCGGCCCTGGACGACAGCTTGATTCTCGCTACTTGACATTGTAGACATTACCACGGCGATCTCCACTATAGTGGTCCATACCCAGTTACTGAGTTAGCTGGAAGATCTCCAACCGCAAGAACTGTCCTTGAAGATGATTCCTAAAGCCGCCGGCGCAAGATGGGGAACTCGGGCTGATACGTGAATTGTTCACTGTACGCCATTGTAGCTCTGAGACTGAGCGACATGGCTGACTCACTGTGACCCACCTCAACCTGTCCAAAGCTGACCGGTAGGCTGAGGTCAGAGACATCCCTGTCAACTCCTTCACTCCATCGGTCCAGCAGAGTTTCTGTCTGCCACGTGAACAGCTTCCCTTCAACATTTCCTTGGACAATAATCTTCTCTAGATTATCTCATTCTCTTACTGAGACATGTCCAAAATGCAGTAGTGTGGTTTTGTTAATCCTGTGGCACATGGACCTAGTTGTTGTGTCATCTCCATTCAATTTTCAGATATAATCGTTTTACAGTGCCAGGACTCCTTCCACGAAATTCTTAACATCCTCCTCCAGAACCACACCTCGAAAGCGTTTACTGCTGTTCCTGTCTGCATTTCCATTTGCCCATGTTTCAGACCCACTGGTGGCAATCCTCACCTTATACAAAGTTCAATAAGTCAGTGTTGTGTAGGCCTCGAGACAAGGTCTCCTCCCGGAGTCCCCTTGCACCGCCAAAGAATCTTGCCTCCTCCCGGTCACCCCGACCCTGTCACAACTCCCGTCGATCTCGGTCCTCGGACTTCCAAGATATAGGTCCCCGCTCCCGGCGTCTGTTGCCGTCAGTCTCAGCATGCCGGTTCCGATTGCAGACCTAACTTGCTACTAAGAATGGTCAAGACCCGTACTGTGAAGTCCAACCGACACTTGCTCGAAAATAGTAACTTTAGAATCCAAATGGCAAACTTAAACAAATGTGCAAGATCAGTAACAAAGTAGCACTGTCGCACTGTCGAAGGGCAAAATAACAGAGAGAAATGCTCGTTTGCATAATTATTTAAAAGTGGGTCTCTTGCACCGATGATTCTTTTTTGCCAGATCTCAGATGGAATGCAAGGAATCTTTACTCCCCCCAATAAATAACAACAAAACAAAGGTCAAAACAGACGCTCTGTTCTGCAGGTTCCTTGTCTGTTTAATGCATTTGTTTTCTGACAATTGTAGGAATTCTCTTTTTAGAACATGTTTGGGTGGTACTTCTGTACAAGAGGGGAAGGTGGGTTAGAGTATAGAACATTCTTTGGTTGCTGTTGTTGTTGTTGTTGTTGTTGTTGTTGTTGTTGTTGTTGTTGTTGTTGATGTTGTTGATGTTGTCGTTGCTGTTGATGTTGTTGTTGATGTTGATGTTGTTGTTGTTGTTGCTGATGTTGTTGTTGTTGTTGTTGTTGTTGTTGTTGTTGTTGTTGTTGTTGTTGTTGTTGTTGTTGTTGTTGTTGTTGTTGTTGTTTTGGGTTTTTTTTAGAGGGAGGGGGTAGTTTTGGTGCCAAGACGCTACAGTTGTATAGGAGGCAGGGTCAGGTTGGATCTTAAATCCCCAGTGCCAGAGTGGTGTAACCGGGGGGGGGGGAGGGGGTAAGGGAAGGGGATTGGCTGAGCCTAACTCACCCCGACACTTTACCGCCACGCCCCGGTCAAAACTATGGCCGTGTCCGAAACGGCGACTTCGGCTACAGCTACAGCTAGATCAGCGCGTCTGCCAATGTTGAAGAATAGGCAGACGCGCACAATCTAGCCGTAGCTCTAGCCGAAGTCGCCGTTTCGGACACGGCCTAAGTTGCAAAATGTCCGTCGTTTTCGAAGGGCTCTGCGACGTCAGTGGTACCCCCTCTGTCGACCAAATGATATCAGATTGGACTTTGAGCCCGCTGTACATTCCGCGTCTGTTGTCCGCCATTGCGATTTGTAGTCCGATAATTCAACAAGCAAAATATTCACATTGTCTATCATCAGTGGTGGGTTCGGGAGAATGTGAAACTACTTCTGGTTTGTGATTTTCTTTTAGTTAAACTGGTAAGTTGAACTACTTGGTTTACTCTGATTATGTAAAAAAAAAAGAAGACTCTTATATGCACTCGAATTTTGCACAAGTTTTGAAATATCGAGCGATTTCATATCTTGTTTAAAAATAAAGGTCATTGCGATGTAAAACACACATGTACCAATACTATGTATAAGAAAAATATAATTAGGATTTGCGAGGTTGTTTTATAAACGGTTGTGCACAACAATGGTAAGAGTGAAGATACAAGTGTTCACAGATTTTGTCATAACTTGTTATAAAGGTATACATATGATTATGGTGGAAAACTTCCCTGGAAGTTATTGTCTGTACTTGAAAATAAAATATCGATTTTGGGAAGCGAGTAAAATAGTTAGTTCAAAACTCGAAGTTTGATAACAGTGAAAACATAAAAGTAAGTTTGTTTTCTCTATTTTTTCTCTTGACTCCAATGACTGATCGGGCAACTTCACATGTTTGTTACTTCATGTAGAATGTTGGGTTTACGTAAAGTTTGTATACTGGGCTCGATTTCACAAAGCGCTAAAAGTCATCTGATGGCCTACAGTTCTTCAATATTTCAACACATTTTCCTTGATTTCTCGTTCAGTTTGTAACAAAAATAGGTGAAACCCTGTAAGTTCTATCCTCAGACAGGCCCGATTGACATGGCCCATGACCATTTAGGTAGTATGACTCATGGACTCGGAATCTCCAGTTAGACAACAATTTTTACATAATAGGATAGTGTACACAACATTTGCGGTTTCGCAGCTTGTGTCTTAATCACATTATAATAATTTAAAACAATATTAATTTTTTTTCTTCATTTTGTTAAACTATCTCTACAACAACAATGACGGTTATTAGCTTTGAAAAAAGTATGAAATAAGCATTAAAAATGAGTTAGACGTTTTCCAAGCGCACAGCACGATGCTGTACCCTAAGGCATTCATAATTAAACAGTATAATTCAATCGCAGGGTCAAGATGAGTTCTTGCCATAGTTAGCTAAATTGTGACATCACACTTCTTAGCAACTAAGATGGATACACAGAAAAGATTGTTCTTAGCTCTTTCTGAAACAGTCGCATGGTCTTTGATAACTGTAAATGTTATCCAAGCTTGTTATGTGTTTTTTCCCGAATTGCAGGTCTTCGAACATAGACCTGCTTGACAAAATTTACATTTCACATTATCCTAATTGGTTGAAAAGAAATGCAATTGATTTTCTTTGCATAAGTATTAAATCAACTAAGAACCTCTTGCAATATTTGATGCCAGTTTTTCGCAAGCCCAAAACAGACAAATAATTACGCAAACAAACAAAACAAAGAGAGTAAATTCCCTGACGTTTCGACCCTAGCAGAGTTTTTTTTTCGAATGCTAAAGACAACACAACACACTTCAAAAAGCGTAGAGTGGTGTGAAAACGGAAGCAGTGAAGTCGTGTGTGACTGTTTCTGATAC
The DNA here is from genome assembly GCA_023634235.1 of Pisaster brevispinus. Lineage (NCBI taxonomy): Eukaryota > Metazoa > Echinodermata > Asteroidea > Forcipulatida > Asteriidae > Pisaster > Pisaster brevispinus. The sequence goes on from JAMKCF010000001.1 coordinate 30,760,686, forward strand.
CTGTTTCTAACAGAACAATTAAAATTCAAAAGGCATGATTCCATCAAGATTATAGCGTACACATAATGTAAATTAACCTGGATAGAGGCGAGTTTTAGGAGCGGGCTTTACGAAATAAAAAATAGAAACATTGGTCCAGCTACACTGAATGAATTTTTAAACAAAGATCAAAGATATTGACAAAAATAGGAAAACCGCCAACAATAAGGCTAGATGGCTCAGTTGGTAGAGCACGTTTCCAGAGGTCGCAGGTTTAATTCTCTTTCTTTTCCATCAACCCAAAATTACTCATTAATTCCCTTGGATTACATGGTACACAAGTATATTATGCATAAATTTCTTCTTGTGAAGCTGCGCAGTTCGATTACACATTCAAGAAAACAACAACAACGTTGTGCCATGCCGTTAAGTTCTTAGCGTTAATCATTAACTCGGTTGAATCACACGAGCAAACAACCAAAGCCCTATAGACTTCGTATTACGGACTTCACGCCGCAGACTGGTGTCGCACAAGCTTAGTCAACATTGGTGCTATTCAGGGATCACGTTCAAAAGTCAATAGGTTATTATATTATAGATAGCTATGCACCAAACGTATACATGGTAAGTAGATAAAATAGTGTAGCCAAAGAGTGTAGCCCAATGTAGCCCAATTAAAGATCCCATGCAGTGGCGTAGAGGCGTCCGTGACGACTGAAATTACATGAGTTTACTAATAATATTGAGCCTTTTAAAAATACGATCCATAGTTTCTTTACGAACAAAGTCCCTTCACGTTGACAGGGTATAATTTTGGTAATTGTCAAGTACCAGTATCTTCACTTCATATGTGCATAAACATAAACAAACCTGTGAAGTTTGGGGCTCAATATTGGTCATCGAATTTGCAAGAAAACAATGGAAGAGAACAAAACCCACCCTTGTTGCATAGAATTGTGTGCTTTCAGATGCCCGAGAGAGGCTCCATGCCTGAAGCCTATCTGACATTCAAATTTTGTGGTGAAAATTACCTATTTCTGTAAAACTATAGTCGTTTCTAACAATGTGTTAAGAATATCAACAGCTCCCCATACCAAATACGTTTTTATGGTCATTAATTTTTGGAGTAATTACCAAAGGTATACCCTCCCTTTAATCTATAAATTGAAGCTTATTTTTGTCACTTGGCTAGGCTCTAGGGAAAACTAAAACACAACAAACACATCACGATTCTTTTTTGATCCGGTATATTAAAGGGGCACATTGCCTTCAAATCTTGAGAAAAAAAATTATAAAAGAAAATAATTGTCTTTGATTTTACCGACAGGTTACACAAAAAGGGGCAGCCATGTTGCGTTGGATTGCTGCCATTATATTATTGTTTTCAGTCGTCGGTAAGTATATAGTCGAAATGATTGTATTTTTAGATGTACATTTGTTTCTATTTATCTATTGTATAGCCAATGGCAGCACAATTAGCGCCAATAACAGGACGAATTAGGAAACGAGAGGAAATGTTGGGTGGGAAACTCCAAAAGGGGAAAACCTACGCGTAAGGTAGGGTCGGGACTGAAAACCCAATCAACATTCAAGTCTCAAGCAACACGTGGCCAAAGAAAACTGGTCCATCCATGTCGCAAATACACGGCCCTATAGGCTATAGTTTGTTAAGAGAAATAACTCCATTTACCCTCAAACTGGTATCCACATCATGCAAAGTTTCAAATTCCACTCAAAGACATTATTATTTATACGTCTCATTTTGTTTGAATGTATACCGTTGAGGGCGTCTAACCTTAGCACGACCTCTGTACTGCTATACTATGAGAAATAGCTCCATGTATTTTACACTCAGCTTGTATCTACATCATGACAAGTTTCAAATTACACTAAAAAACTTTGTATTCATACGTCTCTTTATTTGAATGTATACAGGTGTCGAACAATAGCAAGGCCTCTTTGTGAAATAACTCTATGGTTTTTACACTCAAACTTGTATCTACCTCATGCAAAATTTCAAATTCCACTCAAAGACTTTTTTTTTTATATACGTCTCTTTATTTGAACCTTAGCAAGACCTCTATGAGAAATAGCTCCATGGTTTTTACACTCAAACTTGTGTCTACATCATGCAAAATTTCAAATTCCACTCAAAGACTTTTTCTTTTATATACGTCTCTTTATTTGAACCTTAGCAAAGACCTCTATGAGAAATAGCTCCATGGTTTTTACACTCAAACTTGTATCTACCTCATGCAAAACTCAAAGACTTGTTTTGTATACACGTCTCTTTATTTGAATCTTAGCAAGACCTCTTTCAGAAATAACTTTATGGTTTTAACACTCAAACTTGTATCTATTATGCAAAATTTCAAATTTATTTATACGTCTCTTTATTTGTACGTGTACAGTTGAAGGCATCGAACCTCAGCATGACCTCTACTGCTACCACTGCGCCGCTAACCCGTTCTGTGAACCCAAGGATCCCTCCGATCCGTCCAAAGTCATGTCAGTGACGTCAGAGAGCGAAGGTGTCTTCCTCGTGAAGTGCAAAGGAATTTGCTATGTAAGTTCACTTCATTCCAGAGCCGTGTATTGTGAGGGTGGTGACAACTTTCGAAGCCATTTCGGTCAACAACAAAAATGAAAAAAAGGCATGTGCGCACACAGGGTGCCAGACTAGACTGCACATTCGATTTTGCTGCATTTGGACCCAAAATGGCGTCCGGCAGCCACGTGACCAAAGAAAACCGGGAGCCGCCATGTTGCAACTCTCTCAGTACACAGCTTGGCTCATTTCTCTTTTTCCCCACAACGTTATTGATTAACAATGATCGCCTTGAATGGCAGCTTATTTATTGTCGGCCACGGCAATTAAATTGACGTGGCCGATAATAAATAGGCGGCCAATTGTGCACAGGATTCAAGCGCTGGTGTTTCTGATCAGCAAAGTGTGGGTTCAAGTCCCGGTCTTAACGCTTGAGTCCTTTTAGCCAAGACATTTGACCATTATTGCCGCATGTGTCGTGTAATACACGTACACCCAGTACACTTATTGAGAAGGGGTTTGCACTGGTGTTTCATGGTATGGTAGCAATTATGCGGCACCTCACCTTGTATCACTTTCAAGAAATTGTATTATGCCTCATCATCAGAAATCATTCTTGACAGTCTCCACCAGCAGAAGACTGAAGGCGAACAGAGAATACAGTTCGAAACGGTAACTAGGCACAACAAAGTTGTGTGACCAGAATAATAAGGTTACCAGCCAAATTACCATGAAACATGTACAATGTGTGACTGGTATCCTGCTAATTTCTGCTTAAACAGACATTATTGTTAAGCAATACTTTCTGCTTAAGCAGCTCTATGAAATTGGGACCTGCTTTAATCATGACGACACAGCCCAGACTAGATCCTTAACTTGTTGACGGTAATTTATATTTTCTGTTCGCTCTCGAAATGTTTCTTTTCCCCAGGATCGTCGCCTAAAGCACACGGTATCCGGCGAGACGCTGGTCTACCGCGGCTGCTACAAGAGGGAAACTGACTGCGTCCCCGGTTGCTTCGGTAACTCTGAGCATCAGGATTGCGTCAGATGCTGCAACAAAAACATGTGCAACAGCGCACGCGCCGTGACCTTCAGTCTTCCAGTCGTTCTCCTGTGTTGGGTGGCGTCCAAACTTTGCCGCCAGTAATGAACTTAGAACTTGAAAATAATCGTAAACTAAAAAAACAAATAATGTATGTAACTTCGTCAAACAATAACAGTAAAAAAAATGCGATGAGCGTATAATATTACTTAATGGATTACAGTTAACGTAATGCGGAAAAATTTTACGATTGTTTTGGGGGTCCCATGCGTCTAGACGTTAATAACGTATAAAATTTACGTCTTTTTTTAAACAGTGTAACTATTAGTTTTGCTTTTCTTGTAGAATTTCGCTTTTCAATCGGTAATGTCTTTATTTCCGTCTGAAATACTGCTCATGTCCGAGTAGAAAATATCCGTGGAAAGTTTCTCTTTTTTCAACTTTACAAAACAAAAGCTGTTGTCATCTTGTATTAGTTTTTTTTCTTCTTGAAAGCCTATGATATTTCTTTTTGAAAAGTTAGTATAGGCCTGAGCCTATGATAAGTGTGTTTGCAATGGCAGAGCCAGTGTAGCAGGAGATTCTGTGTCCCCCCCATACGGAGAATTGTGTAGAAATTTCATCTGAAGCGCCCTCTTTTGACTCGACTACCTTCAGCCTGAACCGTCACTCGATAGTTTGTTAAAAAATTTATACCAATGTATATGCACATCTCTTTTGTAAATAACTAATTTTCATGAAGATTTTCAACAAAATTGATTCAATGTTTATTTCATCATTTTTTTAAGCACTATTAGTGTTTGGAATGTTTTCTTCAACGGGGCACATTGCCTTAAAAACTCTTAAAATGTTGGAATCGCTCCTGGTCCCTTTATGAGTTGTTCATTTTAGGAGTTGTTAATGCACTTAAATACTTATAGAGTGTTGTAATTAGTGAGTAGTGATTAAAAAAGCATGTGTAAGTTTGCATCTGAAACTACATCCATGCATTGCGACATACGGTCGCCATTTTGTGGAGTCGATGATTTGGTCCAACAAAATGGCGGACCGTGTTCTGTCATGAAATAAAACACAACATTTTAAGGGATATTAAATGTGAACTATTTTATTATGCTTTTTAAAACACATATCTTTCCAACTATATACATTTCAAAATAAACGCTTTTTATAGCCCAAATCGCCCAACCAGAAGGCGATGTGCCCATGTCATTCCCTAACACATTGTGGCAACTGGGTTTCTTGTCCCCTCTGCAGCTTGTCTTCCAAAATGCTGTATGTATTTTTTCTGATCCTCAGCTTGCAAAATTAGCTTCAAACACACAATGAATATGTAAATATGTATGATTAAGATACTGTTTCTAGAAAAATTGCTGCAATCCAAAGTTTTCATCTACTTTGAGCATCAGTTAGCAGAGAACAGACGAAGCAAATTACTGGGTCGGTGAAATTAAAATTAGCTTTATAAAATGGGCCACAGAGGACTTTCCCATTGTGGGACTTTTGGGACGCTAGGTGGCAGCAGACGTACGAAGTAAATCCATTGTTCTTGGAAATGTGAGCATGCTCAGAACTACGTAAACAATGGAAATTTACCTGATACGTCTGCTCCCCCTAGCGTTCCAAAATCTCCCACAGAATGAATAGTACATGTCAGAACAGACGAAAGATTTGCTGGTCACTTGTTTCTGCTAAGCATATAATTGATCCATGATTAGCAATCTCTGTTTGCGTCTCAGTATGGAGGAAATGTTGCTAAATTTTCAACAATTGTTTGTTTTCGCCTTAATGTGATTAAAATTTGATACCAGCTTTTAACAGATTTGAAGTGGTGTTGTGTTTGATTGTTTACAGTGTCAATAAAATTTCCTCACAACCAATCCCATCCGAAGAAAAAAGAAAAGAAAAAGAAGACAAAATACACACATTCGCATAAATGCATCCTTGTGGAGCATTCTTTTGTTTTTTTCCTTTGTCTTTGCACTTAACATGTTTCCCCTTTTTTGTTTTGTCCTTGATCTCCATAAGATACCGAAAATGGGCGCAATTGTTCTGGAATGCGGGGTCGTGGGCCGGTGTGAACCTCAACCAAGTATGCCTGTGGATTTATGTTCACAGAAACCGGAAACAAATCTCAACTGCACAGGTCTCATTTATTCCTCCGCTGGCTAATTCCAGTTGGGGTCAGACACGACGAAGGCTTATTCAAAATTCAAGTAGAGGGAAAACCGGTAAAGATCTTGCCAAAACGTTATACCGTTACATTTTAAAAGGTGAACTTTGAAGGCGGTCCCTTGGTTGAGGTTGCGTTCGTAGAAGCTAACTCTATTTCGCAAAAGTTTGAACGCATTCCAAACATTAGTATTTAAGACAAATTGGTCCCAAATTCTTCAATTTCACATTAATTAGTAATATTATGTCCAAAGACGATGATTTGAAAACAACAGGCCGAAATTTAGCCAGTTGTGAATGAAATATGAGCCGTTTTTTTCTTTGTTTGCTTTCAAATTCCAATCAGCAGACGACATCATCACGCACACACACAAACTCACAAAAGGGCGGGCGTTTAAACAGATTGGAAGTTAACCATTAACCTACTGGTTACTGGCTGTGGTTGTTACAGCGTTGTATCGGTCAAAGGTCAGCTTTGTGCCGCCATTTTGCTTTGCTATGTAGTGGTATTTTGTACACAGACACCGAGCAGCAACCATGAAGAATTTATGCATTCTCGTTTTCTTGTTGATATGTGTGGGTAAGTTATTCAAATCATAGACTTCTTCTTTATAGTTTTAATGAAAAAAAGAGATGAAATCTAGTAATTAAACCGGGAATGTTACACGTCCATTCTCCAGGACAGAGGTAGACAGAAAAACTTTCAAATTAACGGGGGAACCAGGCATGGAACGCCTTTCCTTCAACACAAGACTCCCTGCTGTCAGCACCAGTCTTTTTAAACCTTTAAATAACCAGATTAGAATTCCTAGATTTGATGGCTGTATTTTTTACTAAGCATAAAAAACCAAAAAAAAAAAAAACACTGTAAAATGCTGTGTCCTTTCTTATTGTTTTAACTTGCATTGTTTCTCTGTACATGGTGGGACCCATGACTGGTGGTTACCAACTGTATAAACATTATAAACTTTGTATTTGTTCAAATTTTGAGAGGTTTTTATGCAAGACGTAGCGATTAAAACTCATTTGATTGAATATGGGCCACCTTGTTTAAACATGTTTATAGGGAGGGTATACCTGTGCTAATTAATTCAGAAATTAATGACCATAGTTTTAGAGAAAGAGGAAAATTTTTCACCCCAAAATTTGAATGTGAGAAAGGCTTCAGGCATGAAGTGTTTCTCAGTTATCTGGAATGCCCACAATTCTATGAAACAAGGGTTTTTTTTGGTTTCGTTTTTTTTCCTTGCAACTTCGTGTATTGCATGAACGCAAGGGAATGTTCCTTTATGGTGGGACTATTAAACTGACTTGAACTGCCATAGGTTACTGCCAGGCTAAGTTTTGCTAAAGTGCCAAGCTCCTCGCTTGTTTCATCGAATGGACAACCCCATCTCCTATCTGCCCACACAGAAGACATCTACACAAGGCTGTACCCGCATTTACAAATACTTTTTTAAAATCATCTACAAGAAATAAAGCAACTTTACATGTCACCTCTTGTTTTGTTCCGTGGGGTTATTGCTAATATTATAGGTTACTGCCAGGCGAAGTTCTGTTATTCGTGCACGGGATTTGATGGTTCATCCTGTGGCAGCTCGACCTTCTGGGGTGAAGACCCGCGAGTTGGCAAGACAGAATGTCCGAGATTCTGCGTGGTAAGTGAAGCTTACTCTCGATGGGGGCGAGATTGTAAGTGATAACAATCTCGGTTTTATTTTCAAGGAAAAATAGTGTTACCTGTTGCAAACTGCTTACCAACCAAAAGGACCTATGGTATAAATGCCCCCCTCAAAATAGTTAGTGGCCTGACGTTTCGACCCTAGCAGAGTCTTTCTTGAAGGCTAAATGACAAGACTACAAACATAACCAGGTACATGTGTACATTACTGATGTAACAAAAGCAGTCAAGTGGAAATAGATGATGCAGAGAAAAATACACAGAGAAAGACAGGAAGCTGAACAGAAAGGAATACAAAAACAGTTGAAATCTTAAAGAGGGGCTCCAAGGTTATCATTCATTTTTGTGATCCACACATTTTTCCAATTTGTTAGAGTCCTTATAAAAACAGGGGGGGGGGGGGTTAAGTCTCTGTAACATCACGTTAAAATGGTGTGGAATACCATTGTGTTTGAAACCCTGCGAGAGTGCAAGTTCTGTCAAAATCCCAAAACTTTCGATGATGCACATTTCATATATGAAAGCTCTTAGATTAGAATTGACCCGGTTCCATCGTCCAAGGAAAGTTACTGGAGAAAGGGCGTAAGCAATCGAGTTGCGTTTCAAGAAAATTGAGTGTGAAAGTTTGATAGGTTTTTCTGCCATTCATAAAAAAAACATGTCTGGGGGAGGGGAAGGTAATTCTAGCTACAAAAAGTGTAAACAATAGGCCTAATGGCATCATTTTTTTTGTCAGAGAAGCCATTTTATTACTTACGGCATCTTGTTGCAGAAATTTTTTTTACTTTGTATCCCTGGATGAAGGGCATAGAGCCTTCTTTCAGGCCCACGACTTTTAATTTTGGGTAAATTTTGTCTGTAAACACCCAAACCAAAGTGTTCTCCTTTAGTGTTCACAACATCTCGAAAAGGCCATTTAACATTCACCAATGCACCCCCCCCCCCTCGCCAAAAAAAAAAAGGAAGAGAAACCACAACTAAAGTTTCACCCGTCTTGTTGCACTTTGTATAGAAAGAGATCGGTACGGACGAGTTGACGAAGAAGCGCATCACGACACGTGGCTGCGCCGGGAACGACTGCAAGGACGGCACGGTGGGAGGGGTTCAGAAATACTGCTGTGAATTCACGGAGCTGTGCAACGGCGGTAGCAAGGCGACCACCAGCTTGACCCTCTTCGCTGCAGCCGCCATCTTTGCGCTGCTGGTCTAGTTTCCGGACGCATTTTTAGACCGTGTACATTTAGCCTGTACTAAAAGCAATAGTTAGATGTGACGAACTATACGCTGCCTTAGTCCTTTTTTGTTTAAACATACATTAAATTCTGGGCCAAATTTAATAGAGACGCTTAAAGCACAAGAAGTAGCTAATCACAACAAAACTATGCTGACCAGAGTATGGTCACCAGCCAAAATACCATGTCACATGCACCATCTGGTGTCCTGCTATTCTTTGTTAAACACCAAAGCACACAAATTTGCTAAGCACAATAACAGTTTGCTTACCAGAATGAGGTTACCTGCCAAACTACCATGTCATGTGTACAATTTGTGACTGGTGTCCTGCTCAATTCTGCTTAGCAAGAAATTGTTAAGCATTGTTTTCTGCTTAAGCAGCTCTATGAAATCGGGTCCTGTCGATTTCTGTAGAAAGGAAAACGGACCAGCCTTAGCTGTATTGAAATAACACGCAATCATTTGTTTAGGTTAATCATTTTCATTTGTAACCGATTGGTTAGATTCTCAACTGCATTTATGAAAAAAAACGATTGTTTTCATTCGACGGCTTATTTTTAAAAAACCTTTTAAGCACACAAATATTTACCAACCACATTTGCAATGGGTTGAATAAGTACCAACAACATACCCAGGCGTGTACATTTTTTTTTATGAGACTAGCATCTATACTGGTATACAGACCGGTTCAGACTACAGAGTTCCAATCATCTTTCAAATCCACTTTTTTTTCTAAGGTATTTCTAGTAGTTCTTCTTTTAATCAAACATGGACATTTTGATATTGCTTTCTCCATTTTATTGAAGTTCCTCTTTTCGACGTGTATGTAGTCCGTACTTGAATTGTTTATTGGACACAAGGAAAAACAATTTCCTTCTTTAAAAACAACTATGTTAAAACACAAAAAAGGTTTAAAAAAACGCAAGTGTGCACGATATGCAACTAAATTACGCACAACATTGCATCGGTAGCCCTTTTTTCGGTGCAGCAATGAGGCAATTCAGTGCATTCGGTGTGGGTGCGGTATATACAAGAGTCTAGAATTATTGAGAGAGTTACGAAAACTGGCGAATAGAAGCTTTTTTGGTACAGAAAACGCATGTGCGCACCTTGGGTGCAATCGGACCAGACTGCACATTTTGGAGCACGTTCGGGTGGGCGACTAGATTGACTAGACTTACCAGAAACCATAGAGCACAGGGAGATTGATTAGATAGACCATGCTTCAGTGCATGGTCGATCTAGTCAATTCGAGAGCTACGTTCACACAGTCCTAGTTACTCTAGTCGCCCATCCGAACTTGCTCTTGGTTGCACTTCACGGGGACCGTAAATGGCGTCCAGCAGCCACGTGACCGCCGAAAACTGGTCCCTCTTTGTCGCAACCTCTCTCCATACACAACTCTGCGGTATACCATTACTCCATTTACCAATCATGTACCGTAGGTTAAAAAAAAAAACAAACCCCAGATCAATAATGTTGTTGAAACCTATTTTGTAAATACTTGATTCACAAACTGCATAAGTCTGGATTCAGATTTATAATTTTCTTTGGGCAAAATGTCTTCCAGTCTTATACACATAATTTTTTTATAACTATTCAGTGGAATTGTAATTCAGGTTAAATCCATTACTTTGGCGTTTTGTGAAGATCAGGCAGAATGAGGGCGCTCTATTTCAAATCCGATTGATGATGTCATGTTACATTTGTTTACAGAGTGGTGACCTTGTACATTATAATGCATTTCCTGACGGGCAAGATACTACACAGGCTATATGGGAAAATTTACATTTCGTGTCATAATTTTCACATTAATTAAAAATTTACAATAGCAACAGCTGTACAGCTTTTGAGATATCCCCCACTTTCTTCATATCAAAAGTTGAGAAAAATTAGACAGTGCGATCTCTATAAAACATAACATGTGTTGTATTCTTCCATTTGGCTGTGTACAAAATGTGCGTGCAGGAAGTCCAGGCTCTGTGGCTCTTTTGTAAACATGTGATGTCATAGGTCACATGGTCTATAGGTTATAGGTCATACTGTAACTACGGAGCTCTGGAAGTGACATCCGACATGTTGAGAAACTTTCAGAAAGTTTCCTTGTTATAAATCATTAGGGTATAATGTATAGTAAGCATCATGTGATTTTGTTTTCGTCTGAAGTGCCCCCCTCTGATTGGGTCAATACAAGTATGTCAACAAATTTGAATCTCCAAAGGTGACTTTTGGAGATTCGAAAGTGTATGTGAATGCCGCGGGTAGAGAGATGCGGTTGGTACTCGCTGTCACCTCGCTAAACGTGGATGGACTCGACCGTTCTCGATACAAATACCGTGGCAGTTGTTTGCTGTTTTCTCAACAAGTAGAACACTGTATTCAGCTGAAACTTTTACATGTCACTTTTATTGTATCTTTCTTGAAGATGCCCATAAATCAGCATTGCGTTGACAGAGACTATTCAGACGCTACTTTGGACAATTAATCAAATCTTGGTTTCTAAACGTAATTAATTGCCTGGTTATTGCTAAACTTTTTACTCTACAGAATTTACAAATTGGCACAACTTTGTACTTCGTTTCAAAACAAAACTCAATCAGTTTAACTTAAGAACTTAAAAAAAAAATGGAGTTTGGAACTGCGATGAAACGGTTACAAACTTCAAAACTTCAAAACTTCAATACCATCAACCCAAAGGTGGTACAAGAAAAGTGATTTTTGTACAATTTGATTAAACAGTTACAAAATGTGGACAAAATCTAATAATATATATTTTAGTATTAACTGACGAAAAAAATGGTTCAAAAATCGCAACAAATCCTATGAATAAATGGACTCCATTTTGGTTCTTTAGCAGTGACCCTTGCGGTTAATAACAAAGCAGGTTTCTGTAATGTACATTATTTGTTTCAAAATTTAAATGACTGAGTGTATATATTATTTGATCAACATTTTAAATAAAAACAAAATTACTATTTGAAAAAGGAAAACACGAATGTTTTCAATTTATTTTAAAGAGACTCTTCCCAAAGGATGACCGTTTGACTTCATTTTACATCCAGAAGTCATCCATATTGACCTCCATCTGTGACGGGTCACCGGATTTGTTGTCCTTTGACCCTTTCGTCTCGTTGGGGTCATTCTTTGACTTCCGGCGAAGCTTCCTACATTGTGAAGAATTCATGAGAACATATTTAGTTAGTAAGGTTACTGGAGCACCAACCACAAACTACCCTACTCACACCCATAGGAAACAACTTCCAAATTTGGCAATCATTCTTATTGTTCTATTCCTTATTAAGTGTATATTCCAGATTTAAAGTCTTGTACACTGTGAAAATTACTAAGAAAATATTTAGTTAGTATTAGGTTGCTGGAGCACAAATAACAAAATACTCACCCTAGCTACAAGCACACATAAATACATAATTAGGAAACATTTCCCAAATTGGGCACAACTCATACTCTACACCTATTCCTAAAAAAAAAAAAACCCAACAACAACAACCCTCCCACCAAAAGATACCATGGGTTTTCTAAAATAAGCCTAGTCTACTGAAACTTCGGGGGCAAGATGGCGGCCAATGCAAGGGCTCTATAACAGCATTAAGACGACAAACACAATAATATACAGTAAAATTGTACAAATCCATAAAAATATGAGAAGTAAATTCCGATTTCAAACGAAACCCTCGGAACTTGAAGAAAAGACGGAGAGCTCCTTTCTCTATGCTCCTGAACAGGACCTTAAAACATTCCTGCTATAAGCAACATCTGACAGAAAAACAGTTTTAAGTGGTAATTATTATAATGACATGGTGTTTTGGTTGGTAATCCTATTCTGGTAAGCACAATCATTTAGTGATTAGCTGCAGTTGTGCCTGTATCTTGACAGCATTTGACGTTCACACTCCATTTAGTGCTCGGCATGTGGCATGGTGTAGCCCCCGCCCCCTCCTAAAAATGTGTCTTCATTGTGCTCTGGGAATCTCAGGAACTCTCCAGAGGATTTTTCTTTTAAGGGGTGGGGTTATACTTGGTGGGGGGGGGGAAGCACGCCCTCTGCCAACAAATCAGGCAACATATCACACTCAATAGACAGAGATAGTTTACACAACAGCGGCACTGTTTCTCACCAAGTAAGTTTCTATGGTTATTCATTTTGGGAGGAGTTACCCCCCCCGTACTCACTTGGGACAGCAGCCACAGAAACACAGAGCATCGCTGGCCAAGGCAAACCATTTGTTGAGCTCCTTCTTGATGGGCTTGAGACATCTGAAGGTGTCGTCTTGGCAGTAGGTCTTGACGAAGACCAGGAGCATAATTCCTGCGGTCACACCCCCTATGGTACCGCAGAGGGCGTAAAACTTGCCCATGCTGCAAGGAAAATGCAGGAGCAAACATAAATAAGAAAATACTAATGAAAATAGTGGGCAACTAGCGCAGGGTATCTGCTAATTTGTAAACTCACTGATGAGTAATTTATTTCATTCCTTATACCATCTCAGCTCCCTGTAGGAGTCTACAGCCTGTGCTGCCAGATACATGTACGTTGGGCACCAAGCTAAATCAATCACATGAACCATGCAGTCTCTTCCCTCGCAGGTACCCGTTCACCCATGGGTGAAGAGAAGCAATTACAGTTTAAGGGTCTTGCTCAAGGACGTATAATGCAAAGTTGTTGTTCATTTTTAAAGTTATTTTTATTGCCTTTACCTTTATTCATTTTAATGTGTGTAATAGCGCGTATGGGTATATTTTTTATAGTGTATTATTCATTTTTTATTATTGTTTTTAATTAATATTTTATTGTTCAGCGCATTTGAACAAAATAATATTGGAATTAGCGCTATATAAACGAATAAATTGTTGTTATTATTATTAGCAGTTAATAATCTGCATGCTGCAACACCGTCCTGCTCCTACTGTAAACAAATTATGCACACGAATATAACAAACGAGCAAATAAATCTGTTAGATTTTAATGGTGGAGAGAATAGCAAATGCAATTTGGACACCATTTAAACAACGTATGTCAAAAGAGTTGCAAAAGTTCTGAAACTGCCCAACGTTTACTTAATCGGTATACTCTATAAAAAAAAAAAAAAAACTTGGGGTGGGGGCGGAAATAGGTAAAACTGACATCATTCTGGGTTGACCCTAATATTTTATATCCATCATTCCTTAAGTCTGGATTAATGAGGCAGGAGTCCGACCTTGCTGTTACAGCTACGGCTACGTTTGTTGCTATATAAGGACGTCCCATTCTTCACGCGGAAATGTATCAGCATCTTTAGCTGAAATTGCCAATTCGGCAATGGTCTAGACAAAACAAACCTCAGAAAAAACAAAAACAAAACAAAAACAAAACACCCCCCCAAAACGGTAATATGTGACCACGATAATAGAACACCCAGAGGTCCACGGTAGTAAGAGACCGGGTAATAGGAAACCCACTGCAATAGGACACCCACGGCAATAGGACACGCTAATAGGACACCCACGGTAATAGGACACCCACGGTAATAGGACACCCGCGGTATGTAAGACACCAGCGCAACTCTCTCAATAATACAAACTCTGCAGTGGAAACAAGTCTGCTGCCACCTAACGTTCCGAAAGTTTTCAGTTCTCACCTCTCGCCTTTAGCGATCTCTGGATCTTGGCAGCAGGTGTGGTAGTCGCCGTTCTCGTCGGCTCGGTCGTTCACGCAGCACGAGTTGTACGTGTTCGCCGTGCCGTCAGGTAGGGTGTCGGGACATTCGTAACTGTTACCGGCTGCACCGACTTCTAATTCTGGATCGATCGGACATGTTGTCGACAGAACTGAGAGAAACAAAAATTATAATAATACTACTAATCAAATTAATAAACCAATAAATAAGAATGCACAAACGTGGTGTGTCGTGGCCGAGCGTATCAGAGCACCAAACTCTAGCTCAGCAGAGTGTGGGTTCGAGTCCCAGTCGTAACACTTGTGTCCTTAAAGCAAGACACTTAACCATAGTATTGCTTCGTCCTTCGGATGGGACGTAAAGCCGTAGGTCCCGTGTGTTGCACGTAACTTCTAACTATTTTGTAAATTGTATAAATGAGAGAATTTTGTAAAAGTTTTCTTGTAAAAAATATTGATATACGATAGCGAAGTCAATTGTGGTTCTAATGACTTGAGTTGTTGATATAAGTAACTTTCACTAAGCTTAATTTGAAAAGTGACGACGTTTCCACGGTGTCAATAGTATATTTTTAACTATAGCATTGCGATTTATAAAAACGTGCTAAGATAAAAAAACTTTGTTGAACTTGCAACATATTTTCAGCAAAAGAGTACATCTCTTAACTTGTCAAGACAGAGAGCTTTTGAAGGTAGCGAAGGTTAACGAAGTATGATTTAAAACAGAAAAAAGAAGCTTCAACATCCGTTTTCAAATGGAGGTCAAGGTCAAAGGGTTTTACACCTTTCAACAAATTTCTAGAATCGCCAACGGGCTTTCATGTAATATAAATATTATTAATATACCACGTTTGGTTAATAAGATATATATTATTTTATATATAAAATTTCTACTTCCTATTTCGACCAGAAGTAAATGTCAAATGGGGTCACAAATTGTGTAAGGTCTTTACATTAGTACAAGAGCTTTCATATAGTGCAAAGATCGTGTTTGTAACAATTAGGGTTCTCCGGCTATGACTCTTTAAATATTAAATGTTGATTTCATACTATGACGTCATGAGGTACGATTGTGTGTTTTTTAAAGTTTGAAACTTAAACTTCCGGTTTCGACCGGAAGTAAAAGTCAAATGGGGTTGCATCTTTAAAAGGGTTGTAGAATTGTAAAAAGCCTTTCAGATGATTTAATGATTAGCAATATACCATTTTTGGTTAATAAGTTATACCTTTTAAGAAACTAATATGAAACTTCAACTTCCGGTTTCGACCAGAAGTAAAGGTCGCATGGGGTCACCTGTTGTGTGAAATTTGTACAGAGCATCAAGGTCTTGTATAGAACATTTGTGATTCTCCAGATAGGGAGTTTTGACATATTAAACGTTACTTATCATACAATGATGTTGTGACGTCACTGATGACGTCATCTTACAACACTGCTGCGCTTCATCTATAAACTAAGGTCTAAGTACACGAGAGAACGTTCATGGGTAAAAACAAACTTCGGAAAGAAAAAGAAAAACCAGTAAAGTAACAACAGGTTTCGGCTGTCGGCCAAACCTAAAAATCAAATATGGCCGCAGCTCTTGCAGTTTTTTCCAGTTGCCTCGAACGAGAGCGGTGCATGTGACAATGTTAACTGTGTTTAATGCCATAAAATTAATGTGTAAAAAAAGTTGACCAAATACCAGTTGCTGTTGACTTTTCTTTTTTGGCAAAGGGTGAGCAAAAAAAAAAAAAAATTACCAGGAAGGTTTGTAGTTTGTAATCATTGTTTTCGTTGGGGGATTAATTTTCAGTGTAAAACATTTCAGAAACTTGTTAGGGAAAAAGCAAAAACTAAAACACCGCCAGCTTTGGTAATCATACTCATTGGGTTCCCAGGAGGTACTGCGATGATCACGTGATATTCTTTATTCGTACACGGTCTAAAGAGTAAGAAATAAAATTATTCAAAACGATGACGTAGAAATGCCAATACGTAGAGCTGTACTCAAATTTCAAACCAGAAATCATACTGCATAAATGGCTGCCAGTTTTGTAGTATTATCAGTTGCCATGAACGACTGTGGGGCATGTAACAATAATGGTTCTTTCCACTACGTGGAAAATTGCCGAAAACGGACTCGGTTGATGTTTTCTCTGGCAAACTGCGTCAGCATTTAAATTAAGTAGTTTCCGTTTATAGTGCTAAGAAAGTTTGTAGTTTGTTATCATCATGTAGTTTGTCAAGGTTAGTCATCAGTAATACTGAAAGTTTAAAGGGATATCAAACTATTGGTTTGGGGATTAATCTGTATAAACTTGTATTCTTAATTCACACACAGAAAATTACATTCAAAACAGTGGCCATATTAGAAATGCGCAGGGTGTCCAAATATTAATCAAACAGATATCAATACAAAAATAAGCAAAATTTATCATGAGAGAAGTATGTGCAGTAAAGCATAGTTATCATCCAGAATTCTTTAGCATCTCTCAGAGTGATATTGATTTACTTGGCACACGTAACTTGAAACAAACATTATACAGTGACATATCTAAAATGGCAACAGCAGCCATGTTGTATTAGTTCGAAACAAAATTCCAGGATTTTAAATTTTTAGTCATATTTCTCACATGGTCCTTAAGACAAAATGCTTCTAAAATTCACACACAGTTTGTGTTGACACCAAAACAAGTTTACAGAATTTTTACATTCGGAGGTTGTTTTCGTTGGGGGAGTAATTTTCAGTGTAAAACATTTCAAACATTTGTTCGGGAAAAAGCAAACATGTTATCATAAAACACTATTTCGCCCCTCAAAATTGTAAAGGCAAACTGTCATTCCTGTCACATCAAGGTTGGTCAGTAAACATACTGAAAGTTTTAACCCTCTGTGAATCTACGGAAAAAAATTTACATGCTGGACCAACTGGGCGCGATCGGAAGGCAGATTGTATTACGGGTAAATGACTGTGTTTGAGGGCACAATTCGTGTTCTAATGGTCTGAACAGATGAATATATAATCCCTGGACCCAAACAATAAAGATTGAAGCATTCTGAAAATGTACACATTGGTTCACTACTAATTTTCAAAAAATAGTCCATTTCGAAATCCTTAACTTCTTGCGTAAAACTCTCTTTGTTCTGATAATTGAATCAGAGCAAGCAATCTGAAATTCTCGTTCCTTACCATAAGGCGTGCAAGCTGTGAGTTGTAAAGTATTTTATACACAGCACTGCATTATCACTATCAAATACATCAAACCAAATTTCAAAAGTGTCAGTGACGTACACATTCATCTCAAGTCATTTCATCATAGGAGGATTTGTGATAAAAATACATTTTATAGTAACTGTAATAATTAATAAAAGCTTATAAGTGCGACTAGAGGTAGGGTCATAGATTGGTAAATACTCCACAAATTAATGACCATAAAACTTACTTGGTAAAAAGCACCGCAGCTGTTGATAGTGTTAAAATTTTGGAGAAAGGATTCCCTTCGAAGTAATATGGTTTGAATAGTTTTTTACCCAAACACATTTGTGAAAACACCGTGACTATTTGTTGCTGCTTTTTCAGCAAGTAGACACTGACTTCAGCTGAAACTCTCACAATGTGACCTTTGTTGTATCTTTCATGGTAATTTTGCCCATACATTGACAAAAGCCAATCTAATAACCTACCCTTTCAGAAATCTACCATAACTTTAGAAATATTCAATTCTCTTTAAAAAATCATATCTCAAAAACATCAGGGTTCCAATCATGAATACTTGTTTATGATTTATGTATTTAAATAAACAAATTAACTCGTAGTAAGTTTATCTGCTTAAATGTCTACTGATAGGCAGATACAGATGAATAACTCCTCATTTTCTTTTTCATTTTCTTTTTCTTTCTCTTCCTCTTATTATCTGTCAAAATTTCAAAATTTCAAAACCACCAAGAGATCCCTGAATAGTTTGTTGACGTTTATATTAATATTGTAGCTAGGTAGCTCTTTTTGTACTAGTTGGATGGTATCCAGTAAAAGCAGGATGGTTTTCTGTTCCTTAAAAAATGCCTGTCTGTCTGTCTGGACGTCTGTACATTCAAAGGCCAATGCTGACATATCAAGTCATATACAGTAATGAAACATGAACAACCAGGAATAGTTCGTGTTTCCAGTACATTGTCATGATGAAATTTATTTCTGATGTTGGGTAAAAGTTTCTTAACTCTGAGTTTAAGTCATGATCGGCCGTATTTTCATGCTGCATGTACACCAAGAGAAAGGTCGTGACCTCGTCTTTCCATTTATAGAAGCTGTGCATTCAAGGACATTCAGATAAAAGGACCCCTTCCCCCTTCTTAATTGCAATTGTGACCTCGTTAAAACTCCTAACGCGGTCCTGGTATGGTTGTTATTGGCCCGATCGAGTCGTTGTTATTCCACCTGACATGACACGTACGAGTGACCAACAACAGCTAGCTTGGTTTTACTGTGTGTGTACGTAGACAGCGCGGGTTTGTACACACGTCCACGGCACACACGAGAAAACCAAGCTCTGAATATAAATATGTGTGTGATGAGCCGTGGATTGTCTGATTTACTTCAATATTTTGTTTTATTAGTCTTGAAAGTTATTGCAGTTGCAACTAAATAATCTTGATGGAGAACAGTACCGCCAATCAAAACCCGCCACAGATGATTTTGGGCGTTTGTTTACCTCATTGCTGTGGAAACAGTGACGTCAATGGGTGGGGCTTACTGCAAGAAATGTTTTTGTAACCAAAGATTTGATTCATTTGATCCGTCTGTGTCAAAGACTAACTGACAATTTTCCCAACGATAGTTAAGGGGGATTAGAAAATTTTCTTGTTGGTGGACCTACATTTTCGAAAAAAAAAAACTAGGATCAACGAGCATTCATCATGGAAGTTATCATCACAATCTTGGTTCTGATTTTGATGGTACAATCCTGCCAGAGTGAAAACCAACAACGGTTCGACGAAACATTCTACTTGGCTGGAAACCGCGCCTTACTGAATTATGTGATTCAGTTGAAGACTGTATCTTCTCCTGTGATCTGTGGGCGAGACTGCTCTATGGATCCACAGTGTGCATCATTCAACTATCACATCATAAGAGGTATTTGTGCGTTGAATAATGCCAGCAGAGCTCACAGCCCTGATGACTTTGTTGAGATTCAAGGGAGTGCCTACTATGATGACAACTTGGACACTTTGTCAGTTTCACTACCAAGCACTACAAGTTACAGTAGCTGCCTAGAGTTGTATCAAGCTGGTTACCGCATCAATGGTTTATACACCATCTTTCCTACAAGTCTGACTCATGAGTTACAGGTTTACTGTGATATGGAGACAGATGGAGGAGGCTGGATCGTGTTCCAGAGGAGACAAGATGGCTCTGTTGACTTTAATCGTACCTGGGCTGAATACCAATCTGGGTTTGGTGATCTACAGAATGAGTTCTGGTTGGGGAATGAAATCCTGCGTGACCTTACTGGATCAGGACGATGGCAGCTCAGAATAGATATGGAAGATTGGGAGTCAAACACAGCTTGGGCTTCTTATGGTGTGTTTGCTGTTTCAGGTGACAACTACACTATACATTATAATTTATATGATGCTCAGAGTCCAGCTGGTAACCCAATGGAATCTTATAGCGGACTTCAATTCTCAACAAAGGATAAGGACAATGATAAAGCATCCGGTATTAATTGTGCATATAGATTTGGCAATGGCTGGTGGTTTAAGGCTTGCTTTCTTGTTAATCTTAATGGTGACTACTACCCACAGGGAGAAGTCCCATATAAGATGGGAATACAATGGGGTCCCTGGAAAGGAAGTGAATACTCTCTGAAGAAAAGCAGCATGAAAATACGGCAAAAGATGACTTAAACTCAGAGTTGAGAAACTTTTACCAACAAAACAAACAAACCCCAACAACAACATCAACCCCAAAACAAAGGTCATCATGACAATGTACTGGAATCACGAAGTATTCCTGGTTATTCATGTTTCATTATATGACTTGATATGTCGGTATTGGCTTTTGAGTGAGCAGACGGCCCCGGCGAACAGACAGTCATTCTTTAAAGAACAGTGAAAAACCATCCCGCTTTTACTGGATACCATCCAACTAGTACAAAAGAACTCCACAAGTGTGGTGAGGTCCTGGTTCGTAACCCTACACGTGGACCTCAAATAAGAACGAAAGGAACGGATGATCAGACAGGCAGATAGACTCAAATCCTCATTAATTAAGCTCACACTGCTATGCAGCACTCACCAAGAATGAGCAAATCAACGGTTACTCTCAGTGGAATGAACACAATTTTAAAGTTCTGCAATTGTTTTTTATGACGTGTTATGACGTTTTTTGCGAAACTCTCATAAATTATTTAAAAGACTAAAGCTTTGTTAATTGTAGTCAAATCATTAAGAGTATGTTTTTGAATGAGAAATACTTTTCTTTTAGAGTCCAGTGAATGTCACGTTTTAGGTTCGTATTCTGATAACTATTTTAAATGATGATCAGATCAATAGGAAATTGAGATCTACACAATCGAAAAAGATGTATATCTGTAAATTGAAGTTTGGATCTCTGAAGGCTTCTATAAGTTAAATATTCAGTTTTTGTGAATTATTATTCAAAGTTTTGCCGAACTCAGTTCATTTTTTTTTAACCAATGAATTGATAAATTTGGTCAAATTTGTATGAGTATATTTTGAATCAGATCTTTTCATCTAAACCCTATGACTGAACGACAAGTTACTTCGTGTATTTATTCACTTGGGTCGATGAAAACAATTATTAGAGCTGGACTGGAACCAGCAACCTCCGGATAAATATGTCAGCGCTCTAACAATAAACTGAGCTACCTAGCTACACTATTAATATAAACGTCAACAAACTATTCAGGGATCTCTGGTGGTTTTGAAATTTTGAGATTTTGACAGATGATAAGAGGAAGAGAAAGAAAAAGAAAATGAAAAAGAAAATGAGGAGTTATTCATCTGTATCTGCCTATCAGTAGACATTTAAGCAGATGAACTTACTAAAAGTTTATTTGTTTATTTAAACACATAAAATCATAAACAAGTATTCATGATTGGAACCCTGATGTTTTTGAGATATGATTTTTTAAAGAGCATCGAATATTTCTAAAATTATGATAGATTAGTGAAAAGGTAGGTTATTAGATTGGCTTTTGTCAAAGTATCGGCAAAATTACCATGAAAGATACAACAAAGGTCACATTGTGAGAGTTTCAGCTGAAGTCAGTGTCTACTTGCTGAAAAAGCAGCAACAAATAGTCACGGTATTTTCACAAACGTGTTTGGGTAAAAAACTATCCAAACCATATTACTTCGAAGGGAATCCTTTCTCAAAAATGTTTACACTATCAACAGCTGCAGTGCTTTTCAACAAGTAAGTTGTTGTGGTCATCAATTTATGGAGTATTTACCAATCTATGACCCTACCTCTAGTCGCAATTATAAACTTTTATTAATTATTACAGTTACTATAAAATGTATTTTTTATCACAAATCCTCAAGAAATGACTTGAGATGAATGTGAACTTTTGACATTTGATTTGATGTATTTGATCGTGGTTCTGCAGTGCTGTATATAAAATAGTTTAAAACTCACAGCTTGCACGTCTTATGGTAAGGAATGAGAATTTCAGATTGCTTGCTCTGATTCAATTATCAGAACAAAGAGAGTTTTACGCAAGAAGTTATGGATTTGCTTTAATCTTTTCCATTTTAAATAATGTTCTATATAATTTATATTTTGATTGATGTAAAGGATAAAGCATCACTGCACACACAGACTAGCTCTTTAGCAATAAAACTGTATTGTATAACTTTACCTTATAATTGTCTTTATTTAAAATGAATAGTTTTAATTAAGAAAATAAATTTAAAAACAGAAGACTAAAAATGTCATCTTTAATTTGATTGTAAAATCAAAATAACCGACTCTCCCTCTTGAGACAACAGTTTGAAAAGGTTCAACTTCAAACGCGAGTTTCTCACGACAAAGATTGTGGATGACGGGCACAGTGGCAGTCGGAAGTTGAAATACATGGCACGTAAATTGTTTAAAGTGATAAGTGATCTAAGTAATTTTTTTAGGACTTTGAGTTTAACTGTTGACTTTTTAGAACAATTTGCCAAATATTGTGAAAGGTTGACAAGAGAAAGTGATAATCGGACGGTCGTTTTAAAATGTCCACACGGCTTCATGTTAAGAAAAGTCAATATACTTGACCATGGTTCATAAATAAAACGCATTTGTTGCGTATACGTTAGTAAAATGTTTACCCGGTATGAAGGTATGGTAGAGTCTCGACGTTTCGGCATCTGATTTTGTCAATCACAGTTGATACCAATAGTAAGCTAAGTTTTATATTAAAGAAACAATTCTGAGGAAATGATTGAAAAGATAAGTAGAACAGCAAAACAAAAATTACCGAAGTAAACAAGGTTTGTTTACGAAGTGGAAGTCAAATTTGTGGACCGGATATTGAACAATTATTTGGTTTATCTGAATGAACACATTTTTGTTTTGTTTATGTTCAAAAGAGTGTTTAAGAAAAGTCTTTTTGAAATATTTTCATATTTGTTAATTCACCTTTTTGTTTTAATAATGTTATACCTTAGATTAGTGAATAAAAAAAATCACTTTTTGAATGACAGTCAACTTTCACCTTGTACCTGTGAGTGATGAGAACCTTGTACACATTGTTATGAATCATAACCTGCGCGCTCATTGGGATGCCGGTGCTGCATACTCCCAAGGAGCTGAGATTGTTTAAGGAATGCATAAGGTCAAACAGGAGTGCAAATAACCCAAGGCGCTTTGATTCCGTATTAAATAAGCATAACAAAATCCTTATGCCATTTATACTATTAACAAGTTCTGACTCACACAAAGGGTTCAGTGCAACTTTTCACAAGTTTGTTATTGTTATTTTCACAACATTGTTTGCGACTATTTTGTCTTCTGCTTCTGCTTCTTCTTCTGTTTCTGTTTGATACTGTGCGAACACCACCAGCTGGCTAGTTATCACGCACAAGGCCTGTGTGGAAGTGTAGATTAAATTTTAAAATGTGCATTCTTAACAAGTTCTTGGAGGTTTATACCAGCCAAACTGGATTTAAAGGAGTTGATGTCTGGTGCTGCACGGGTATTTGGTGGTAGGAAGTACCATTCTTTGGCTGTTCTTGGGTATATAAGCTTGGCGACAAACGTCCAAATCATCTGCGGTGACAAAAGCTTCAAAATAATTAAGCCTTTCACATAACAGGAGACCTACAGATTAATTTAGAATCACCCACGCGCAACTAATGACTGTCAAAAAGGCATTAGCGCATACAGAGGATTTGAAAAAAAAAGACCCCAGTATCATCGCGGTCTTCTCTAACAAATCCACTTTTTGACTCATTTTGTAAGCAGCGGCGCAGCCAAGGGAGGGGTGTAGGGGCACGTGCCCCTCACAATTTCAAGTGCCCCCCAGGTGCCCCCCCCCCGAAAAAATTGCGATAGTGCTCACAAAAATAAAAACAAAGAGTAGAGAGAAAAAAAGAGAGGAAAGAGAGGTGTTTGTATAATCAAATAATAGTGAACGACCGCAATCGGGATCGCTATCGCGGCCACAAAATGCCATAAAAGGATGGTGCACCCCTGCAGTGCCCCTCTTCCCCAAAACCCCCCAGGCCCTGCCTCATTGACAAACCCTTTCCCCCTGGCCCCCCCCCACTTAAAAGCAATGCCCCCATCCTGTCCCCCCCCCCCATCGATAAAGTCCTGGCTACGCCGCTTTTTGACAACCGATTATTCTGGTCACATTTGTTTTGTTCGTCAAATCCCCCCGCAAACATGACAAAAATACGAAAATAAGAAAAACCCAAAACACAGACCCTACCCATGAAACATTCAAAAAAACGTTTACGGTTTTATGTGAAGCTCAATTCAGCAATGTTGGAGCGTCACTGAATTGGGCAGCGCCATCATTTGTCGACCATTTATTGTCAATACCCCTGGTCTCTTTGGGGGGTACTGTGGGTCGATGGCACACAAGCTACCAGGGTATACCACTTAATCAGGTGGATATGATCAAAATTGTGGGAGGACCGTGAAGTAGGGTACAAATGCAATTTTAATGCTGAAAATGATAGATGAGGGTGTCTAGATTTAGAATCTGACGGGTGCCCACTTGGCATCCTTGGGCAATTTTTTTTATATTATTCTTTTTGATTATGTTATAATTATGACAAATGTAGTCTGTCATATAAACATATCATGTTTAGTATCAAGTTAAAGCTATTGTAGCATGGAATGCAAATATACAAATGAGAAAAAAATGACATAAAATGTAGGTCACTTTACGGTCAATAAAGGTCATACCAGGTCAAATATGAAGGAAAATGTAAGCAATACAGTATAAAATGTGCATATAAATATGTCGCGTGTATTGTCATAGCAGGCAATCAAAATGATACTTTATTGTCAGTTGGAAAGATGTGTACAACTTAAACCCATGTACCATGCAAACAAGTCAACTGGATAGTGCAGCAATCAATGATCACCTAACGCACGGTATGAGACCAAATAATAATCTTTGGTTATGAACACTGCAGGCCAAAACGTTTAGAATTTCAATTATATGTCAACTGTTTAAACATTTAAGCAAATGATGTCACTTTTACGACTTTCATTAAGCCCCGGTGAGAAAGTGATCAAATGTTCGTTATGTAACATGAAGCAATTTTCATTTGAAACGCAAATATATGCACGTAAAAGGCAAAGATAAAATATAGGTAACTGTATGGTCACTTTAAGGTCACATGAGATCAGTGGAAAATTAACATGTGTAACAATATGCGTCCATTATCTTCATTTTACTCAGTTTCAATCAGTTTCAATCACTAATAGTTTCTCTGTTATAATAGGTCTTACATGCTTTTCCATTTGACCTGGTACGACCTTTAATGACCGTAAAGTGACCTCCATTTTATGTCATTGTTTTCTCAACAGTACATTTGCATTCCATGCACCAATAGCTTTAATTTGATACTAAACATGATATGCCCAAGGTTGCCAAGTGGGCACCCGTCAGATTCGGAATCTAGACACGCTCATCTATCATTTTCAGCAATAAAATTGCATTTGTACCCTACTTCACGGTCATATGGAGGTTCTACCTAACTAACTCGTTATACCGGGACTGGTATCTTCAGGTTGCTCCACACTGCACCACAACAGGTACAAAACTACTTTATATCACTACACGACTTGAAACACCGGTCCATCCTAAAACACCCTAGCAACATGTTTCGCCGAGATGTCCCAATCCCACATTGTTCCGAAATAAAAGAACGATTCTGACATCATCACTGAACATAATATACATATTGAAACTCGTAACCTTTTCCTTCCGCGTTTGGAATTTCATAAAGGACGCCGAGCACATTTCAGCATTTCCCAGAATTTCTGCATTCAGATGGAATACACTTAGTCCTCTTAATTGACGACTATTTTCAGAGTTAATTATCCTTTTCAAGATTCAGCGAAAATGCCAACAATAATCCATTATTATTATTTTTTAAACAACACCAATAATCCACCATCTAAAGTTTTGATGTCAAACCCGTTGAAACACCGTAAGTGTACCAAGGTGTCACACACTACGATCACCAGCAAACGGGATGGTACACATTATTTGCTCTGCAATTGGGATTTTGGGAGGATCTGAAAAAAATATCCTCTTGGTCTCCCTTTAAAAATTGTTTTGTTGGACTACTCTGACAAAGAAAAAAGTTTTTGATGGCAGCCATGCTTGCCAAGTGACAAATACAACGGCTATTAGAGTATGCACAACTCAAATATTCACTCTCCGTCCAAATACATGGGCTTAAAAAAATGATACTATCTAAACAGCTGTTGGCTTTACAACAGTGGAAGAGGCTAAGAGATTTCAGATTTCACAATGGGAATCTTTCGAAAACTGGTAGTATTATAATTTTTTTCAAAGTTTATAACGTAGCATATGGTAACTTGTGAATTTTGAACTAAAGGGGTGTCCTCGATTAAAACCTTTTACAAACATGCGTGGGTATATGTGTGTGTGTTAACGATTTGAAAATTGCCAGTCAGTTTTACCAAACCAATACTCTACACCATTCATATAGACCATGTCACACGAGGCATCTAACAGACTACCAGGTCCAGGCATTCTCCGCGTAAAAAACCAGCCCCCCTTGTTTGAATTATTACGGAATTTAATTTGACGTTTCGTAGTAGACACTCTCACAACAATGGATTAGTGCTTCCGCAGCATTGCTTAAAAATAGTGACAGTGGTTGCCCCGAAATGGCCACCTAAAAACTGCCTAATATTGTGATAAGTACCTTTTAAGATATTGTTTCGTTACTCACCCCCAATCGGAAGACAGATCATCAAATACAGGAGAGGCCAGCTTCTCCGGAGTCCCTTCCGTTTCCTCCCGGCAGCCATTTCACTTGTAATCCAACTTAAACACCTTCAGTTTCTTGAAGATCCCACACTCTCTCGATGGGTTTGCTCCACCATAGAAATAAACCCAAGCTGTGTATGAATGAAACAAGTTGGACACTTGACAAAAACCTTTGGGATATATCGATATAGTAAAGTTGAGACAGCGCTTTGTTGCGTAATGTTCTGAGCCTGGTGCTATACGCCAGACACTTCGTGCACGATGTCACACTCTTTCACCGTGCCCAGGTTCGAATATGCCCAATTGGTCAAGGCACTCACACATGTATTTATTTGGTATTATGAACGTGGCCAGATGGTATAGCTCCCCCCTAATCAAGAAGTCAAGTTTTCGAGATGTAAAAGTTCATATTAGGGCATTCTTGTGTTAAAGTTATAATACAGGATTGGTAGAGCTCACAAAATAGTCGTAGACAGTGTTCATGTTTTGTGTGATCAACATACACGACATAGCAAACTTGTGATAAACTAAGGCTTAATCCGTTGTGTGAGTAAGGAGAGAATAGTTTAAAAACAAGCACAATGTTCAGCTTGTAAAACACTTTGTCCTTATATTTGGTAACAACAGAAATCAGGTGTTGCATTTTCAAAGAATAGGCTTTGAGATACAGTTTTCTCGAATATTACTTCATTTAAGAGGGAAATATTTTACAGGAAAAAAGGGTTCTGTACGAACTTCATAAGTTAGTGAGCTTTCAGACTGAAATTAAACAATGATGGCTTGTATCATTACCAGTTCTGTATGAAACATTAAATTAAAATGTACGTAATTCGCCAGTTGTGTCAGACTCTGTTCTCATACGGGTATCGTTTACTGTTTGTGCATAGAGTGTTTGGCTTTTAAGCACCAATCAATACTTGCGCCGATCGTCCATTTTGTTCGATCGGGGATTAACGGCAATGCAACAGGGCACTCTGACAACAGCACAGCTAAACAAAAACATTATCGATTAGTTTGGGACCGTTTTTGGCTTGTCTTCATTTACAAGAATTTATGTTTGTGTGTGTGTTGTTCTTAAAGTAAAAAGCTGAAGGAATTTTCAACACAAAGTTTGTTGAATTAAACTGACAGAGTTGAATTGAGACTACTGTATCCGTGTACTGTACGCAGTAGTGGGGTATCCAAGCGCGCAAGACTTGGATACCGTAGTCTCATTTCAACTCAACATTTTACATCGCAAGGAAAAGGTTAAGGCTGGTTTTAAAAAGCTATTATACAAAATTGGATGCATACATATTATGAGTAAAATATATGCTGAATGTAATCACCAGGCGAATTTTGAACTGTTCCATTTCACGAGGCGAAGCCGAATGACGGGGAACAGTTCAGATGTCAACGCCTGAGGCCTATGGGCTATTGGGACAAACAAAGCAAAACAGAAAAAAAACACAAACCAACTAAATACAAACAATCAAACAAACAAGCAAGTAAACAAACAAACAAACAAACAAACAAACAAACGAACGAACGGACGGACGAACGGACGGACGGACGGACGGAGGGAGGGAGGGAGGAAGGGAGGGAGGGAGGGAGGGAGGGAGGGATGGGGGAAGGGGGAGGGAGGGAGGGTGAGGGACGGACAGAAGGGCAGACAGGCGACTAGGCGGACAGACCGACAGCCCGACAGACAGACAGACCAAATAAAATTAAGCAAACCAAAAACACACACCAAATCACACAGTGATGCTAGAAATAACTAAAATAGTGGTTCAAATTTCAAAGGATACCCCACGTTTGTTATTTACGTACATTTGTTCGTCCTTTTGTTAACATTGTCGTTGAATAACAGACAATGCCAAGTAAAGAAGTTACAAATCCCTGGGGAAGAGTTAGTGCCTCTCGTTAATGGCTACCGGTAACTTGGCAATTATTTTGCGTAAGGATGAACACAATAGTTTCAAAGGCTTATCGTGGCAGCAATTGCTCTCACTAATTAATGGCTAAGTGATTAATTTTTGACAGTATCAGCATGATGAAAGAAAATTATAATTTTGGTTACAAGTGCTCGTGGTTGTTGGTAAGAGCTAAATTATTTCATCGCCATTAGCGTTAACTTTACATGTCAACTGTGAATTTTTCGCTGGGATAGATTTCATTGTCGGGAAGAATTGAATATAGTAGATTGTATTACAGGAACTCACGAAAGGTGAAGCCATAATCTCAACGGACGGCTCTAATGTTTCAGGGCATGCTGTTGACAATCAGAAATGAGCTCTAACTGAAACTGTTCTCATTCTAACGGACACAATTATCGCCGTAATTATCGGTAGCCGTTAACGAAAGGCACTGTTCAGAGTAACGTATTACTTGTTTGTTTGTTTGTTTGTTTGTTGTTTGTTTGGGGGGGGGGGTTGTTTGTTTGTTTGTTTGTTTGTTTGCTTGCTTTAAGGGTGTTTGGAGTATTCGTTCGCTCGTTTGTTTGTTTGTTTGTTTGTTTGTTTGTTATGTTGTGTTTGTGTACTTAATTGGTGTGGGACTGTCAAGTCTGTTTTTCTTATGTGCGTTTCAATTTGCTTGTTTTTTCTACAAAATTGTATTTGTTTCTTAATGATACCTGTGAAGGGCGGATATCCCCTGCTGCATATCGACTTAATAAATAGAATGAAATAATTAATTAAAGTCATCCTTAGAGTTAGCATTTTACAATTTAAAGGATGTCCTTAGCAACACCTCGTTAGCTACAGTCGTAGCCGTAGCTGCAGTCGCCATTGCGGATACTGCCTTCACTATGGCTTGCGCTCCCTCAGTAGTATTTTGAAGACGGTGGTTCGGTGCGGAATTTAATTAACAGGCGGACGCTGTGCTCAAGGCCAGTGTCATTGGGGTTTTTGTCCCCAGGTGCGTGCGTGTCCCCCATACGGTAAATATAACACGGGCCGAGGGAAGTTAAATCAAAAGAGGGCGCTATATCAAACGAACATTTCTACACAATTCAACATGGGGCGACACCAGAATCTCCTACCCACCGGAACCGAATCCAAAGCAGTGGTTTCCAAAAAACGACCAGGAAATAAAGTGAAACAGCGCCCTCTTTATTTAGAACATGTCCACAAAAAAAGGAAATTAATGACAACATCTTCAAACTAAGACGAACTACAGCAAATGAAATTTCTCTACTCACTGTACGCACATAAACAGTCTATGTATAAGTGGTCAGAACGCGAGGCAATTAAATATTATTTCATTTGTTGTTTTTGTCGCGATACCACAGGTCTTTTTGGTAGGTAGCCTAAGCAATTAGCGACAGTTAGTCCTATTTTTTCTCATTATACATTGTGCCTTATTTAAAAAAAAATAGCCAAAGATTTTTGACTCCATGATAAGTGATTGCTATTGAAGGTAAAATTATCAATTTGTGAGCCCCCTCTCTCTCAACAAAGAAATAATCAATTTAATGAAGATAACTAACTTACTTTAAATTGATATGTCGATAACTTTAATTCTAGTTTAAAGATCACTTTGGTTTTTTGCAAGCAGATCTGTACTTACTAAGCATTAACTTTTAGTCTAAATGAGTTTAAAAGCTTTAAATAATTCGTCACTTTAGTGTTTCAAGTTTGTGTAAATAAATCATGTTGGCTTCTCATAATACTGGAATTTAAATAACGAGGCTGGTTCCCGACCCAAAACAAGGGGGAAAATTGCTGCCACAATTTATCTTATTTCTTGCCCCCCCATAGTGTCTTCATTGAGTGCTTGGAATCTCAGGAATTCTTCAGATGATTTTAGAGGGGGTACTTTTGTACAAGAAGAGGTTGATAGTGTGTACAAGTATGGAAACAGTTTGGGTGGGTTTCCTTTTGCCACCATATCGGGGATGGTATAGAATTTATAGGGCCGTTTTCGAAAGCACGGCTTTGGGGCTTGGGCTCCGACTGGTGCTCCGGCTTGGGATTCCTGTTTGATGCCAAAATAACTGACCGAGCCCCAGCCACTTCCTTAAGCCCAATCTGCGGTTTCGAAAACGCCCTACTTGTCGAAACGCCGTGGGCTCCTGCCCCTGCCAAAACTATTTACCATGCCCGATATTGGGGCAGAGGCTACGCCAATGTTCCCCTGCTTTAACACACTGTTTTCCTCTTTTTCAGAAGTGCCCCATTAAAACCATCTAAGAAATCCTGAAATTCTAAGCACACGACGAAGACAAAATAGGAGGGGGGGGGGGGCTACCATATCGAGCACCAAAGACGTATAAAGACAAAAATAGGCTGGTTGCTATCAGAGTCACGAGCATTATTACACATGTATGCTACGGGGATCAAGACACAAGGTAGCGGGCTAACTGTAAACATGAATAGCAAGCATAAAAACAACCCGAAAACAACAAACTAACCTCGCTTGGCACCCTCCAGCAATTCTGCCATCATCTTCCTTTACAGTGCAGAGACCTCCATCGGACTATTCTCCAAATAATGACAGCCGTGAATCTCAAAACGTCACATGTAGGTCCTCATGTCATTCCCTTTCTAAAATTAGGGTCCTCCATACACGATTTACATCGTCTAGTTACAATGACTGCCTTGGGTAACTTGGTTTACATTCAATATGAATGCTCGATATCTAACATGGTGTACCCGCCTCCTATTGTGTCTTCATTGTGCTCTAGGAATCTTAGGAATTCTTTACAGGATTTCAGGGTGTGTGTGTGGGGTGGGGGGGGGGGGGACACAGAGGTCTGAGGTCAGAGCACACATTGAAAGAGTTGCGGCAAGGAGGGACCAGTCTTCTTTGGTCACATGCCATGCTGGACGCTGTTTTTTGGCCCAAATGGAGCTCGTCCCAATAAGCAGTCTAGTCTGGTACCCTGTGGGCGCACTTGCGTTTATTTGATAACAAATACCTTCTAATCGCAAGCTGTCTCAATCAACTCTCCCAATACACAGCTCGGGGAGGGGTGGGAGCTTGGGGGGAGGGGTGGACTTCTGTACAAGAGGAACAGAGTGTGTTAAAGTACACGAGTGTTGGGCATGGAACAATTAGTAGATCTTTCCACTACGTGGAAAACTGCCCAAAATAGACTCGGTTGATGTTTTCTCTGGCAAACCGCGTCTGCATTTTATTAAACAGTCTTCGTTTATGAGTGCCGTGAAGGTTTGTAGTTTGTTATCAGTTTGGTCGTACACAAAAGTCATTAAATAGCCCCCCGCTAGATTTAATTGCACCTTAAATCTTTCAAGTTTTGATGGTTATACTTGAGATTATAAGATTTAGTCCACAAAAGCAATTCAATTAATTGCCAACACAACACCGGCAAAACAGTCTGAACAATCACATCCTATAAAAGTAAAATTCAAATAATATCTAAACAAAGAGTTTGCTTTCACTTTTTGTCAACGTTTTGGTTTATTGTCTCACAGCATATGCATTTGAAACTACAGTTAATCAATCAGAAGCGCGTATTCAAACATTTGGAGGAACCTTTCTTTCCAACATTCATTGATTCTTTTGTAAATGAAAACAAATAAATACATTTGAAGGAAAAAAGTCTCTCTTTAACCGGTCCAACTTTCGAAAACTCGCGAGTCTTCACGGTCTATTGTAGTTTCAATACAATAAAAATGTATATGACTGTAAAAGTTTAAGTACATTGAAGCAAATTTGGACTTAACTCGTTGTGTGAGTCAGGACTTGTTAATAGTTTTAAAATCAATAGGATTTTTTAATGCTTATTTAATACTGGATCATATCGCCTTAGGTTATTTGTACTCCTGTTGGGCCACGTGCATTCTTGAAACAATCTCAGCTCCTTTGGAGTATGCAGCACCGGCATCGCAATGAGCGCGCAGGTTGTTAATGATTCACAGCAATGTGTACAAGGTCCTCACTCACATGTACCAGGTAAAAGTTGACTGTCATTCAAAAAGTGATTTTTGTTTTTTTCCCACTAATCTAAGGCGTAATATTACTAAGACAAAAAGGTAATTAATAAATATATATACCATTTCAAAAAGTCTTTTTCTTAAACACTCTGTTGAACCTTTCTCACAGAGAAAATATTTTCCAGTTCACAAATTTGACTTCCGCTTCGTAAATTTTAAAACAAACCTTGTTTATTTCGGTCATTTCTTTTGCTGTTCTACTTATCTTTTCAATCATTTCCTCAAAATTATTTCTTTAATATAAAACTTAGCTTACTATTGGTATCAACCGAAACGTCGAGACGCTACCATACCTTCATACCGGGTAAACATTTTACTAATGTATACGTAACAAATGCGTTTTATCGCTGTACTATATGAACCATGGTCAAGTTGATTGACTTTTCTAAACATGAAGCCGTGTGAACATTTTAAAACGGCTGTCCGATTATCACTTTCTCTCCTCAACATTTCACAATATTTGGCAAATTGTTCTAAAAAGTCAACAGTTAAACTCAAAGTCCTCAAAAACAATTCACTTAGTCCACTTATACGTATCACTTCAAACAGTTGACATGCCATGTATTTGAACTTCCGACTGCCATTGTGGACATCTATACCACAATCTTTGTCGTGAGAAAACCGCGTTGGAGTTGAACCTTTTCAAATTGCTGTCTCAAGAGAGACAGTCAGTTATTTTTGTCTGTACAACCAGATTAAAGATGACATTTTCAGTCTTCTGTTTTGATGAGCTATTTTCTTATTTAAAACTGGTCATTTTACATCAAAATAATTATATTGTGAAGTTATGAAATACACTTTTATTGCTGGAGAGCTAGTCTGTTCATGCAGTGATGCCTTTTCCTTTACATCAATCAAAATATAAATTTTATAGAACATTATTTTAAATGAAAAAGATTAAAGCAAATCCATAACTTCTTGCGTAAAACTCTCTTTGTTCTGATAATTGAATCAGAGCAAACAATCCTAAATTCTCGTTCCTTACCATAAGACGTGCAAGCTGTAAGTTTTAAACTATTTTTCATACAGCACTGCATTATCACGATCAACTACATCAAACCAATGTCAAAAGTGTCAGTGACGTACACATTCATCTCAAGTAATTTCTTCTTTAGAGGATTTGTGAAAAAAATACATTTTATAGTAACTGTAATAATTAATAAAAGCTCATAAGTGCTACTAGAGGTAGGGTCATAGATTGGTAAAAACTCCACAAATTGATGACTATAAAAACTTACTTGGTGAAAAGCACTGCAGCTGGTGATAGTGTAAACATTTTTGAGAAAAGATTCCCTTCGGAGTAATATGGTTTGGGTAGTTCTTTACCCAAACACATTTGTGAAAATACCGTGACTATTTGTTGCTGCTTTTTCATCAATTAGACACTGTATTCAGCTGAAACTCTCACATGTGACCTATCTGTCTTGGTAATTTTGCCCATACATTGACAAAAGCCAATCTAATAGCCTACCTTTTTACAAATCTATCATAATTTTAGAAATATTGAATGCTCTTTAAAAAATCATATCTCAAAAACATCAGGGTTCCAATCCTGAGTACGTGTGTATGATTTCATGTATTTAAATAAACGAAGTAACTTGTAGTAAGTTCATCTTAATTATCTACTGATATGGATACAGACACTGAATAAATCCTCTTCCTTTTTCTTTTTCATTTTCTTTTTCTTTTCCTTTCACTTCCTCTTATCATCTGTCAAAATCTCAAAATTTCAAAACCACCAGAGATCTCTGAATAGTTTGTTGACTTATATAACATTGTAGCTAGGTAGCTCAGTTCATTGGTAGAGCGCTGATATATTTATCCATAGGCTGCTGGTTCCAGTCCAGCTCTAGTAATTGTTTTCATCGACCCAAGTGAATGAATGAATGAATGAATGAAGTAACTCTTCGTTCACTCATCAGGTTTTAGATGAAAAGATCTGATTCAAAAGATACTCATATTAATTTGACCATTGTTATCAACTCTAAAAAAATGAACTGAGTTCGACAAAACTTTGAATATTAATTTACAAATACTGCATATTCAAGCTATTGAAACCTTCAGAAATTTAAATTTCAATATACAGATATCTTTTTTTTCTCGATTTTGTAAATCTCAATTATCTTTTGATCTGATCAACATTTATGTAGTTATAAGAATACAAACCCCCAAAACATGACATTCACTCAAAGATAAAAAGAAAAGTATTTCTTATTCAAAAGGCAGAGTATTGGCCTTCATAATAACCAGACCTTCAAGTCAAATCAAATCATATCCTCTCATCATCCAAGATTACACATGTTCATGGTAAGATGTGCGCCCATCTCTGTTTCTATTACTGCACCACACTTATTTTGTTAGTGAGATGGTTATGACCAGAAAAAGCTTGGCCTAATTAAGAGTGGCAACACAAACATAATGTAGAGGCATGGGAAGGAGGGGGACCATCTTATCAAAAAGGACAATAATTCACCAATAATACAACATCCAAATCCCCACGATGACGTCTAAAATATAAATAGTAAATCTAAAATTCTATTGGCTCCTACCTCCACTCTTCTCCTCTTTTCTCTAATACACAACTTTCTTTTGTTTTTTTCTGCTGAGTTTGCTTAAAACGATTCAGCAAATTCAACTGGTTAACCTATGTGTAGTTTCCAACATTACAGGGTTTATTGGCTCTCTGTAATACACCATAAAAACAATAGAATTAATCAAATGAAATGAATCATCTAGGGTTTTAAGTCACCAAATTGTCATGAACTGAAAACTGCAAATTGATCCTCCTTGGAGTATGGAATCAAGTCAAACACCATAACCAGTTAAACAGTTTGAGTGTTGAGTTAATGTATAATGTTGGACTGATGATGAGTACTGCACTAGCTGGTGTGCGCAAAGAATGCTTAATACAAGGTACCAGGCAAAACATATTTGCATACCTGTGATATGTGCTTTTGTTAAGCCCAAATTTTCTGCTTCGACCGTAAGCGCTGTATTTTTTTATTTACAGTAAGCAGAAATCAAATTGAGCCCAGTTTGCAGTCGCCAAATATAATCACTCCTTTTTTATTCTGCAGCTCATTTTTTTTCCATCTTATCCTTTTCACCTTTCTTAAAATGTTCACTTAATTAAGAAATAAAATGATCGTAATGAATTAAGTAATGAAGATTTTTATTTTTTATGTACACAAATTTTTTTCCTTTCTAAACATTACCTAAGTTAGGAATAAATACAAATTTTCAAATGAAAAGATTAAGAACAAATCCATGACTAAATGGTGTTTGAAGCTTTGCATGGTGTGGAGGATAAGAGTAACTATAAATATAAATATAAATAGTAAACTTGCGGGTACAACCATGTGTAAAAACTCTTTGAGTGTTGGCTCTGAAAAGAGCCGGTTTGGTCTCGACGTTTCGAACAGTATACTCTGCTCGTCTTCAGGAGAATGCTGGACTACTGGTGGTGGTTGAGCTTACGTATGGCTTGGGGATGCACATTTGGGCGGGAAGGATCCAAGCTGTTCTTGTCTAGTGAAGCGTGTGAGTTGGTTGCTGGCTGGATGTGTGTGCGTTGGAGTGTGTCAGTGTTGTGGTGAGCTGCTGCTGGAAGTGTGGGCTTGAGAAGTGGTGACCAGATGTCGTTGATGAAGAATCCGATGTCTTGTGGAACGGTGTTGTGAGCCTTGATCTCTATTGCCTCCCTTACTCTGCGTTGGTGCCAGAACTTGACTGGAGCGATGAGCTTGGCTTGTGTCCATTTGATGAGATGATCTTGTTCATGTGAGTGTTTGATGATAGCTGATTTGTCTAGGTGCCCTAGTCTGCCGTGTGCTTGGTGTTCTTTGATTCTGGTTGATATGTTGCGGCCGGTCTCTCCGATGTAGACTTTGCATCCACTCATCAAATTCACCATGGAGCAAGAAGAAAACAACACCATCTCCTTCCTTGATGTCCAAGTCACCAGAAGAGCGGATGGGACCCTTTCTCACACTGTACACCGCAAGCCCACACACACAGACCGATATCTACACAGCTCTTCATTCCACCATCCTCGTTTCAAGTCTGCCGTCCACAACACATTGGTCCGCCGTGCATTCAACACCTGCGACCAAGACAGCTTGAAGCAGGAACTTCACCACATCAGGACATCACTACAACTCAACGGGTACAAGACATTCAACTTCAGCCAGCCCAAACCAAGCCTCCCACCTGAAGACAGACCGGAGTTCAAGGCAACCGTCACCATCCCATACATCGGCCACGCATCACACCAACTTCAACGCATCTTCAGCCAAGTCCAAGTCAAGACATTCCACACAGCACCCAACAAGATCCAAGCATCTCTTCACACACACAAGGACAAGCAAGACACTCAAGCCAAGCCCGGCGTTTACCGCATTCCCTGCGAATGCGGCAAAGTCTACATCGGAGAGACCGGCCGCAACATATCAACCAGAATCAAAGAACACCAAGCACACGGCAGACTAGGGCACCTAGACAAATCAGCTATCATCAAACACTCACATGAACAAGATCATCTCATCAAATGGACACAAGCCAAGCTCATCGCTCCAGTCAAGTTCTGGCACCAACGCAGAGTAAGGGAGGCAATAGAGATCAAGGCTCACAACACCGTTCCACAAGACATCGGATTCTTCATCAACGACATCTGGTCACCACTTCTCAAGCCCACACTTCCAGCAGCAGCTCACCACAACACTGACACACTCCAACGCACACACATCCAGCCAGCAACCAACTCACACGCTTCACTAGACAAGAACAGCTTGGATCCTTCCCGCCCAAATGTGCATCCCCCAAGCCATACATAAGCTCAACCACCACCAGTAGTCCAGCATTCTCCTGAAGACGAGCAGAGTATACTGTTCGAAACGTCGAGACCAAACCGGCTCTTTTCAGAGCCAACACTCCCTCAAAGAGTTTTTACACATGGTTGTACCCGCAAGTTTACTATTTATATTTATATTTATAGTTACTCAAATCCATGACTGCTTGCGTAAAACTCTCTTTGCTCTGGAGATTGAAACAGAGCAAGCAATCTATAATTTCTCATTCCTCATTAAGAGACACGGGCAACCTCTGCCTGATACTTCAAAGGAGTCAAATTCCTCTATGTCCCTGGACCTCAGTGGTCATCACTTTGGTGTCCCTTAAAAATAACCCAGAGGCTAATTATGACATGCCTCAAAGAGGTGCTTTCTTTAACGTAAGAAAAATACTGCCTTGCCTTCACAAGAACAAGGTATCAGGCTTGGCAACATTTTCAAAACACTCCATATGCAGCACCTTATGTGCACTTATTGCAATCAATTACATCCAACCAAATGTCAATTAAACAATGAAAGCATCATTACGATCTAAACCGATCATTATGTAAGTCAGGACTTGTATCAGCAATATAACAAAAAGAATAATATTCAGTTCTTAAAAATACAATTGAAAGCTAGCTATCAAAAATGTAAGGTTCTAAAATTGTGCTGTTTCAACTTCCAACATTTACATCGCTCAAAACCATATATCTGATATGGCGATGAGCGCAATTATTGATCGTGTACGTTCGGTGATGTGTTTTCGGTTTGTGGTAACACCGTGTGTATAAATGTACTTTGCTGTGTTGATTGTTCATTAGAAGTGATGAGAACTTGACACACTCTGCGGCTGGTAATCAAGAGAAGCCTTCTCAATACAGGTTGATTTTGTTTACCCCCTTACGTAGTACTTAATTAGCGGGACAGTTCTTTTTAGATCTATAAGAAGTCTCCCAGATTCCAAAATTAACTTTGCGGTTAGTAGAATTAGTAGCAAGACAAGTTCTCAAAAGAAAAATTTATTGTAGAAATATACACATGGTTATCGCACACTTAAAACCCCTTCAACTCGACACAATGTAAAATCGTTCACTGGTGACCAATGTAAGAAATAAAATATGATATCAATTTTATGCCCACAATTTTTTTTCAAGACACCATGGGAAGTAAAACATTAGATATAAATGTACCCCTTATTAAGCAAGTATTAGATACGTGTATAATGTTGATGGGTTGATTAGAAGGAAACCAGTTGTTTTTAAGAAATAACCTGAGCACTTAATGTAAAATTGTCATCAAAAGGGGTGGAGTTGAAAGGGTTTTAATTTACATTGATACCTCACCATGCTCGTCACTCTAAGCAACGCCTCAAAACTCATAGAGATCTGTAATCTTAATTGATGAAACGTTTAGACTTTTGAGCTCATATGACTGGCCGTATTTTCATGCTGCATTTCTTCAGGGAGTAGTAGAAGTTTTTCCAGGCACTCCAATGTATTCCTTGTCCATATTCAACAGCTCCCCCTTGAGAGTATTTACCATTAAGATGAGCCCAAAAGCAGGCGTTAAACCACCAGCCGCCCGGATACGCCTCTGCACAATTATCTGAGCTTGCATCATTGTCTTGATCCTTTGTTGAGAATGGATGTCCATTATGATTGTTCATTCGGTTGCGTGCTGTACTCTGAGCATCATATGAACCAATATGGAGAGTATATTTGTCACCTGTAACTGCAAACTCACCATAAGAATCCCAGACTGTGTTGGACTCCCAATCTTCCATATCTATTCTGAACTGCCATTGTCCTGACCCAGTAAGGTCACGCAGGATATCATTCCCCAACCAGAACTCATTATGTAGATCACCAAACCCAGATTGGTATTCAGCCCAGGTACGGTAAAAGTCAACAGAGCCATCTTGTCTCCTCTGGAACACGATCCAGCCTCCACCATCTGTCTCCATATCACAATAAACCTGTAACCCATCAGTCAGACTTGTAGGAAAGATGGTGTATAAACCATCGATGCGGTAACCAGCTTGATACAACTCCAGACAACTACTGTAACTGAGTAGTGAAAATGACAAAGTGTCCAAGTTGTCATCATAGTAGGCATTCCCTTGAATCTCAACAAAGTCATCAGGGCTGTGAGCTCTGCTGGCATTATTCATCTCACAAATACCTCTTATGATGTGATAGTTGAATGATGCACACTGTGGATCCATAGAGCAGTCTCGCCCACAGATCACAGGAGAAGATACAGTCTTCCAGTGAAACACATGATTCAGCAAGGCTCTGTTTTCAGCCAAGTAGAATGTTTCATCGAAGCGTTGTTGGTTTTCACTCTGGCAGGTTTGTACCATCAAAATCAGAAACAATATTGTGACCATAATTTCCATGATGAATGTTCGTGGATTCAGTTTCGAAAACGTAGGCCCACCAAAGAAAAAATTATCTAATCCCACCTTGACGATCGTTTGGAAAATTGTCAGTTAGTCTTTGACACAAACGGATCAAATGAACGAAATCTTTGGTTACAAAATTTGTTCTTGCAGTAAGCTCCACCCATTGACGTCACTGTTTCCACAGCAATGAGGTAAACAAAACACCACGACACCAACATCTTGGACAAACGCTATAATCACCTGTGGCGCGTTTTGATTGGCGGTACTGTGGTACTGTTCTCCATCAAGATTATTTAGTTGCGACTGCAATAACTTTCAAGACTACTAAAACTGCTACCTATTGACAATCTTGGCAGTAACTTTTCTATAATTTAGGCTCTTCCTATGGACTCCATATCCAAAGCAGCAACAACAACAACAACAACAACAACAACAACAACAACAACAACAACAACAACAACAACAACAACAACAACAACAACAACAACAACAACAACAACAACAACAACAACAACAACAACAACAACAACAACAACAACAACAACAACAACAACAACAACAACAACAACAACAACAACAACAACAACAACAACAACAACAACAACAACAACAACAACAACAACAACAACAACAACAACAACAACAACAACAACAACAACAACAACAACAACAACAACAACAACAACAACAACAACAACAACAACAACAACAACAGCAACAGCAACAGCAACAGCAACAGCAACAGCAACAGCAACAGCAACAGCAACAGCAACAGCAACAGCAACAGCAACAGCAACAGCAACAGCAGCAGCAGCAGCAGCAGCAGCAGCAGCAGCAGCAGCAGCAGCAGCAGCAGCAGCAGCAGCAGCAGCAGCAGCAGCAGCAGCAGCAGCAGCAGCAGCAGCAGCAGCAGCAGCAGCAGCAGCAGCAGCAGCAGCAGCAGCAGCAGCAGCAGCAGCAGCAGCAGCAGCAGCAGCAGCAGCAGCAGCAGCAGCAGCAGCAGCAGCAGCAGCAGCAGCAGCAGCAGCAGCAGCAGCAGCAGCAGCAGCAGCAGCAGCAGCAGCAGCAGCAGCAGCAGCAGCAGCAGCAGCAGCAACAGCAACAGCAACAGCAACAGCAACAGCAACAGCAACAGCAACAGCAACAGCAACAGCAACAGCAACAGCAACAGCAACAGCAACAGCAACAGCAACAGCAACAGCAACAGCAACAGCAACAGCAACAACAACAACAACAACAACAAACAAACAACGACAACTCTGAAGGCTCAAATAGTGTCCATTGGCAATTTTCCCGTGTTCGTTTCTCATGATTGTAACAATATTTTTCTCTCAACATAAAGGTTAACTTGAAGACAATTCCTTTAGTCTTCAAAATTATTTGGCTTTGGAACGATGCAACCAAGTATAAGTTATTGAAGGAAATCAGACAATTGCGGCTCATCACACATATAATTATATTTAAAGCCTGGTTTTCTCGTGTGCCGTGGACGTGTGTACAAACCCGCGCTGACTACGTGCACACACAGTAAAGCCAAGCTAGCTGTCTACGTCACTCGTACGTGTCATGTCAAGTGGAATAACAACGACTCGGGCCAATAAACCATACCAGGACCGCGTTGCGGAGTTTTAACGAGGTCACAATTGCAATGAAAACAGGGGGAGGGGGTCCTTTTATCTTAATGTCCTTAAATGCATAGCTACCAAACTGCAGCTTCTATAGTATAAATGGAAAGACGAGGTCACGACCTTTCTATTGGTGTAATATCATGCATAGGTTCCGTTATGCTTTTCGCAGCGATCGCGCTTCAAAAGGAGTAAATATATTTTTCGTCTCCTATGAGATTTTTTTTCAAACATTTTGTGATAATTGGGACAAGAACATGGTTCAGAAAACGTATGTTTTCCATCTTTAAGATGGTAAGACCATGAGAAGTAAAATCGAGATTTAGGCAACCTATTGTAAAAGTACATAGATGAAAAAAAAGAAGATGTTTACAATAATTTGTGTTTATGTTTTGAGTTGGTGTTAAATTACACGTAACGTCCCCATCTGATACATTCCTCATTTCGATATAGCAGGTCACTTGAGCCTTGTTTTAAATCGCATTTAGCTCTGTTTTACATTCCTTTTGGTCTTTTCTAAGTGGGCAACTAAAAACCTTGTCCACTTTGAGAATAT
Source organism: Pisaster brevispinus (assembly GCA_023634235.1). Taxonomy (NCBI): domain Eukaryota; kingdom Metazoa; phylum Echinodermata; class Asteroidea; order Forcipulatida; family Asteriidae; genus Pisaster; species Pisaster brevispinus. Next base: position 30,802,842 of record JAMKCF010000001.1, read on the forward strand.
AATCCTGTGATGTGCTGTTGACTGAAGCATTGACAGTCATTTGTCATTTTGGCCACTGAATGGTTCTGTTGTTGGACGCAACGCTGTGGAATTCTACGAAAAAAATCTTGTCTTTGTAATACACGTCTATTTTTACAAAATTGTTGAATGCAGCGGTGGTGTCCATCTTGTGTTGTTCGACCGATAGACTCGTCCCCTGTCTTTATTCGCAAGGATAAAGACAGGCACTGGTCTTACTGGCCCAATGATTGGATAGGGTACATTTATTTCATTGGATGAACGTGCTGTGACGTAAGCTTTCGATATCTGTGTTATGATTGGTCGAGGTAAATGTAGTTTGCATAATATTGTGTACATCATGTCGGGTTGTTTTTATGAGTACATGTACGTGTGATTTTACTGCGAATCAAAGGTTATGGTGTTCTATAATGGACACTCAACCGGCGCTTTTTTTTTTACGCGGCGCCTTTTTTTTACGCGGAGCCTTTTTTTTACGTGTCGCCTTTTTGGCGGGGCGGCGACTTTTTTTTGACGCGTCGACTTTTATTTTATGCGGCGACTTTTTTTTGTGGCGGCGACTTTTTTTTTTTGGCGGCGATTTTTTTTGTTTTTTTGCGGCGACTTTTTTTTTTGGCGGCGCCTTTTTTTAACGCGGCCACCTTTTTGTTTACCGCGTCGCTTTCCGAGTTGTGTGTGTGTGTGGGTGTGCCCTTACACATGCCAACTTACGGGGTATTTTTAACAATGGAACAATGGACCCCACAAGGTAATTTCAATAGGAACATATGGGCCCCACAAGGGAATTCTTTAGAAAAGGGAATAATAGAACAACAATAGCAGTACCCCACAAACCGGATCCGTACGGTTGGGTGTGTGTGTGTTTGTGTGAACATGTCTACGCATTCAAACCGAGGACTTTAGCAATAGGGATCCGGAAAAAAAACCATATTGGGGACAGTCCTCGGTTTGTTTCGTGTACAAAACCAATGGGAACGTTGCTAAAAAAAACTAAGTCCACAGCATGGGATGTCCGCGGTATTATACCATTTACACACTTGTGTGTTTGTATTGCCAACCCTCCGAGGACATTTTACAATAGGGACAATAGGTCCAGGGACAATAGGTCCTCACTAGTCGGTTCTTTGTTTTCAGGTGTCCTCACTAGTCATTTGTGTACAAAACCAATGGGGATTGCTTCAATACAGGAACAGCAGAAAGTACAATAGGTGTCCTCTAACGTATAGGAGTGCTGTACCTGTGTGTGTGAGTTTGTTTTCACATTCAAACCGGGGACCTATAACAAAAGAGGACAATAGGGTCCCCGGTTGGGTAAAGGTCCCCAGTTAGAAATTTTGTACAAAACCAATGGGAGCTGTTGCCAAAAAGTTAGAGTCCAAACAAAAGAGGGACAAAAGGAGGTCCCCGATTGGAGGTGTTTACACACTTGTGTGTGTGTGTGGTGGTGGTGGTGGTGGTGGTGGTGGTGGTGGTGGGGGGGGGGGGGGTTCCCGTACAGGCCAGTTACGCACAAGCGCATAACTGAAATTACTACACTCTTTTAAATCCATTGAATCCCGACCAGAGAGACAATATCCTTTTTCATTCATGACATCTATGCATACTGTATCCTAGCTACTTTCATGTTTTGAAGAATAAACATATTAAATGTGATAAAGAGGACAATAAAAAAATAAGGTTGAGCTCAAACTCTCTTTTTTGCAATTTTAGACGCTGCACCACACAATGTAGTCCCTCGGTAGACATTATGAAACATAATAATTGTGGATCAAATAACTAGCCCGAATATTTTCCGCGAAATATTCTCGATTTTGTTTCTGCGGCACAGTATAGATTGTTAATGAGATTCCTTATCATTGTTTTAATGGTTTGGGCTTTAAAGGAATATTTTTTTTCATTTCAGGCATTCGTTGTTTCATTACCAGAATTAAAAGATGACAAAAACAAATAATAATTTAAAGATAAACTGCAGCTTTGGTAACTGTAATGTTTGGTCAAAACGTCCCTAATTGATGTATTGAAAATTATGAATATTTCTGCGTTTTAGCAGTCAACATAAGCTTTGTAGTTTGCTCGTCCGTTTGTTTTTCTTCTTTCCCATTATTAAAGGAATACTTATGTATTTTGATTTTAATCGGGCCAAAGACAATGCCACGTGGCAAGGCAGTGACTGACGAATATAATCAACTCTTAATTGTTCCTGTTTAATATTTCTTATAGTACCAGAGCTGTTTACGATGCTGTTTAGAGAGGATTTTACAAAGGCTTAATTTGCGCTGCCAGTCGAGTACAAATGCGGAAGTAGAACGGTTGTCGGTTGTGCGCTGGTGCGTGCCTGACCTCTACGGGAATCCCCCCCACACACACACACACATTCCTGTTTTTGCATCCCTGTGGAGACATCTTTTGTTCTTTCCTTTGTCCCTGTAGTTAAGAACCTCCCATAGACTTTGTACACAAAATTCCTTTTGGAGCAACCCAGTCTTTAGAATTTCCCTATGGAGACCCTTTGTTTTCCCTTTTCTGTTTTGTTCTCGGTCTCCATAAGGTAGTGAATATGAAGGCACACACGCAATCACAACCCAACAAAATCACAACCCCCAAAAAAGTCGCCGCGTAAAAAAAAATGTCGCCGCCCCCCAAAAAAGTGGCCGCCCAAAAAAAGTGGCCGCGTAAAAAAACAAGTCGCCGCCCCCCAAAAAAGGCGCCGTCAAAAAAAAGCCGCCGCCCCCCCCCAAAAAAAAGGCGCCGCGTAAAAAAAAGGTCGCCGTTTGAGTGTTCATTATAGAACACCATCAGATATATCCCAGTGATGATTGTTTTATTATTGATACGGCGTTCTGAGATAAGGTTGCATGACTACAGAGTAATGCGCAGTGTTTGTGTATTGAGATAGATTTGAAATTTGTAAACTGGGTTCCATACCTCCACCCACCCACCTACTAGCATTCTATTAATGGCGACCCACTCCCGCACTCTGCATATAGTAACAAAAACCTGCTGACCCTAAACATATGAGAGAAATAATTTAAAACCACTCCCTCGCCCTTGTGACGTGCAAACCAAACTAAGTTACCGAAGTTGGTGTGAAGTTTCCATTAGAAAGCTTTGCCGACCATTTAACTCAGACTCTCAGATTCAGACCAATAATCAGGATCAGTCTTGTACTACGCTATGTATTTACCAAAGGAGTTAAGTGACTACGGGGTTACCAGGCCCCAATTTCATAAAGCTGTTGTTAAAAGCAAACAATTCTGCTTGGCAAATTGTTTCTACTTAGCAAGAAATGAGCGGGGTACCAGTGGCAATACAGTAAAATTTATGGAATGTTGGCTGGTAACCTGTTTCTGCTAAGCAAGATTTGTATGTGCTTAGCAAGTTGTTGTGCTTACAGGCTTGGTGATACTGCGGACAGGTCGTTTAATGAGTCCAGCAATAAAATGATGCAAGCTCCTGGCAAGCAGAACACTAAACTTAGAGTTCGGCAGTCACTTTCTCCAAGCCAGCATGTTCGAGATAGTCTTTGCCAACTTAAAATCGTGAACACCGGGGACCAGTGGACATGGCACGCCGCGAGAGATGACCGTAGTTATAATCCAGAACACCGAACCTCTATGTGAGGCGCGTGACTGTATGATGCAAGACATACCAGACGCTACAAAGGTGTGACGGCGTTCTGACCGGGCGCTCGCGCGTGAAACGTCCGTTATGTTGTCCATCCGTCTAACGATTTTTCAAATTACAAATCTGTCCCTTGTTTTCAGACATTGAACGGCAGATGCCAGTCGATTTTAGTCCAAAAGCTAGCCCAGTATTTTAGTTGGAGCATGTTTTTTTCTTCTACCTCCACGTTGGTCTCCTTAAGTAAAATAAGCCATGGCAGAGGTAGCCCTAAGCTGCAGTTCTTAGACAATGTGACAAAGTGGAGCGGTATAGAAGTACATGTGTACGCAGGAGTTCTGACTAGCGGCGACTGAAAGAGAACAGGTGATGGCAGTGTGGCAAGGAGATTCCGCCCCCCCCCCCCGTACGGCGTTGTGTGGACAAAACTTTTCCTGGTAGCGCCCTCTTTTGAATCAACCTCCTTCATCAGCTCATGTTAATTTCCCTTGGGGGACGACAGAATCTCCGGGGAACATATTTCCCTATAGGACACCGGCAACCCCAGGAAAGCGCCCCCAATCTGGGGACAAGGCGGCCACTGACGCAACAACATTACTGGAGAAGGTCCTCATCACTTTGCTTTAGTACAAACAAACAAGTGGGTACGTCGCTAAAAACAGACCAACTCCAAACAAAGATTTTCCACTCTGTCCAAGGGTTTGTTTCACCATAAAAAACACCCCAAGCTGTGTATTAAAAAGTTGGGTACTTCGCGAAACCACTGGATATATCTACAGCAAAGTTGAGACAGCGCTTTGTTGCGTAATGTTCTGAGGCTGGTGTCATAAGCCATACACTTCGTGCACGGTGCCAGACTCTTTCACAGTGCCCAGTTACGGATTCCCAATTGGTCAAGGCAATCGCAGCTGTATCAAATTAGTATCATAAACGTGGCCAGATGGTATACTCCCCTCCCCCCAAAGTTCATATTAGCGCATTCTTGTCTTCAAGATATTGGTGGAACTGACAACATCACATCACCCCTCAAGATCACATCACCCCTCAAAACACCCTGCTTCAAAAACCCAGCAAAATCACTACACCTCAAAATTCAGGACCGCTATCATAATCACCTCACCATTCAACAAGACATGCTACCAGGGCCCAATGTACCCAAGAACAGCCAAAGAATGGTACTTCCTACCACCAGAGACATCAACTCCTTTAAATCCAGTTTGGCTGATATAAACCTCCAAGAACTTGTTAAGAATGCACATTTTAAAATTTACTCTACACTTCCACACAGGCCTTGTGCGTGATAACTAGCCAGCTGGTGGTGTTCGCACAGTATCAAACAAAAACAGAAGCAGAAGGTGAAGCAGAAGACAAAATAGTCGCAGAAAGTGTTCATATTTTGCGTGATTAACCGCTTACTTGAAATAACAAACTTGTGAAAAGTTGGACTGAACCCTTTGTGTGAGTCAGGACTTGTTAATTAATAGTATTAATAGCAATAGGATTTTGTTATGCTTATTTAATACGGGATCAAAGCGCCTTAGGTTTTTTGTACTCCTGTTTGGCCTTATGCATTTCTGAAACAATCTCAGCTCCTTGGGAGTATGCAGCACCGGCATCCCAATGAGCGCGCAGGTTATGATTCATAACAATGTGTACAAGGTTCTCATCACTCACAGGTACAAGGTGAAAGTTGACTGTCATTCAAAAAGTGATTTTTTTATTTCACTAATCTAAGGTGTAACATTATTAAGACAAAAAGGTAAATTAACAAATATAAATAATACTATTTCAAAAAGTGTTTTCTTAAACACTTTGTTGAACATAAAAAAACCCAAAACAATTTGGTCATTCAGATAAACTAAATAATTTTTCAATATCCAGTCCACAAATTTGACTTCCGCTTCGTAAACAAACCTTGTTTACTTCGGTAATTTTTGTTTTGCTGTTCTACTTATCTTTTCAATCATTTCCTCAGAATTGTTTCTTTAATATAAAACTTAGCTTACTATTGGTATCAACTGTGATTGACAAAATCAGATGCCGAAACGTCGAGACTCTACCATACCTTCATACCGGGTAAACATTTTACTAATCTATACGCCAAAAATGCGTTTTATTGATGAACTATGGTCAAGTATATTGACTTTTCTAAACACAAAGCAGTGTGGAGATTTTAAAACGACTGTCCGATTATCACTTTCTCTTCTCAACCTTTCACAGTATTTGGCAGATTGTTCTAAAAAGTCAACAGTTAAACTCAAAGTCCTACAAAACAATGCACTTAGATCACACTTTAAACGGTTCACGTGCCATGTATTTTAACTTCCGACTGCCACTGTGACCATCATCCACAATCTTTGTCTTGAGAAAATCGCGTTTGAAGTTGAACCTTTCCAAATTGCTGTCTCAAGAGAGACAGTCAGTTACTTTTGTCTGTACAATCAAATAAAAGATGACATTTTCAGTCTTCTGTTTTGATGAACTATTTTCTTATCTAAAACTTTTCATTTAACACCAAAATAATTAAATTGTGAACTTATGAAATACACTTTTATTGCTGGAGAGCTAGTCTGTTCATGCAGTGATGCTTTTTCCTTTACATCAATCAAAATATAAATTATATAGAACATTATTTTAAATGGAAAAGATTAAAGCAAATCCATAACTTCTTGCGTAAAACTCTCTTTGTTCTGGAAATTGAACCAGAGCAAGCAATTCTCGTTCCTTACCATAAGACGTACAAGCTGTGAATTGTAAAATATTTTATATACAGCACTGCATTACCACGATCAAATACATCAAACCAAATGTCAAAAGTGTCAGTGACGTACACATTCATCTCAAGTCATTTCTTCTTCGGAGGATTTGGGGTGAAAATACATTTTATAGTAACTGTAATAATTAATAAAAGCTTATAAGTGCGACTAGAGGTAGGGTCATAGATTGGTAAATACTCCAGAAATTAATGACCATAAAAACTTACTTGGTGAAAAGCACTGCAGCTGTTGATAGTGTAAACATTTTTGAGAAAGGATTCCCTTCGAAGTAATATGGTTTGGACAGTCCAGCTCTACTTATTGTTTTCATCGACCCAAATGAATGAATGAATGAACGAAGTAGCTTGTCGCTCACTCATCAGGTTTTAGATGAAAAGATTTTATTCAAAAGATACTCATATTAATTTGATCGAATTTATCAACTCATTGGTTTTCAAAAAATTAACTGAGTTTGGCAAAACTTTGAATATTCATTTACAAATACTGCATATTCAAGTTATTGAAACCTTCAGAAATCAAAATTTCAATTTACAGATATATTTTTTTCCTCGATTTTGTAGATCTCAATTATCTTTTGATCTGATCAACATTTTTGTAGTTATAAGAATACAAACCCCCAAAAACATGACATTCACTCAAAGATAAAAAGAAAAGTATTTCTTATTCAAAAGGCAGAGTATTGGCCTTCATAATGTCCAGACCTTCAAGTCAATTCAAATCATATCCTCTCATCATCCAAGATTACACATGTTCATGGTAAGATGTGCGCCAATCTCTGTTTCCATTACTGCATGCACACTTATTTTGTTAGTGAGATGGTTATGACCAGAAAAAGCTTGGCTCGATTAAGAGTGGCAATACAAACATATGTAGAGGCATGGGAAGGAGGCTTGCCCTCTTATCAAAAAGGACAATAATTCACAATTAATACAACATCTAAGTCATCACGATGACGTATAAATAAAAATAGTTCATCATTTTGTAGTGTCGTCTACTTCCTCTTTTCTCTTCATTCTCTAATACACAACTGTCTTCTGTTTATCTTTTCCTGCTGAGTTTGCTTAAAAACGATACAGCAAATCCAACCGGTTAACCTATGTGTAGTTTTCAACATTACAGGATTTATTGGCTCTCTGTAATACACCATAACAACAATAGAATTAATCAAATGAAATGAATCATCCATGTTTTTAATTCAGTCACCAACTTGTGATAAACCGAGAACTGCCAATTGTTCCTGCTTGGAGCATGGAATTAAGCCAAACACCATAACCAGTTAAACAGTTTGGGTGTTGAGTTACTGTATAATGTTGGACTGATGATGAGTACTGCACCAGCTGGTGTGCGCAAAGAATGCTTAATACAAGGTACCAGGCTAAACATTTTTGCTTACCTGTGATTGCTTTTGTTAAGCCCAAATTTTCTGCTTTGACCGTAAGCGCTGTATTTTTACTTAGAGTAAGCAGGAATCAAATTGAGCCCAGTTTGCAGTCGCCAAATATAATCACTCCTTTTTTATTCTGCAGCTCAATTTTGTTCCATCTTATCCTTTTCCACCTTTCTTAAAATGTTCACTTAATTAAGAAATAAAATGATCGTAATGAATTAAGTAATGACGATTTTTTTTGTACACAATTTTGTTCCTTTCTAAACATTACCTAAGTTTGGGATAAATACAAATTTTCAAATGAAAAGATTAGGAACAAATCCATGACTGCTTGCGTAAAACTCTCTATGCTCTGGGGATTGAAACAGAGCAAGCAATCTATAATTTCTCATTCCTCATTAAGAGACACGGGCAACCTCTGCCTGATACTTCAAAGGAGTCAAATTCCTCTATGTCCCTGGACCTCAGTGGTCATCACTTTGGTGTCCCTTAAAAATAATCCAGAGGCTAATTATGACATGCCTCAAAGAGGTGCTTTCTTTAACGTAAGGAAAATACTGCCTTGCCTTCTCAAGAACAAGGCATCAGGCTTGTCAACATTTTCAAAACTGTCCATATGCAGCACCTTATGTGCACTTATTGCAATCAATTACATCCAACCAAATGTCAATTAAACAATGAAAGCATCATTTCATTCTGAACCGATCATTATGTAAGTCAGGATTTGTATCAGAAATTATAACAAAAAGAATAATATTCAGTTCTTAAAAATACAATTGAAAGCTAGCTATCAAAAATGTAAGGTTCTAAAATTGTGCTGTTTCAACTTTCAACATTTACATCGCTCAAAACCATATATCTGATGAGCGATGAGTGCAATTATTGATCGTGTACGTTTGGTGATGTGCTTTTGGTTTGTGGTAACACCATGTGTATAAATGTACTTTGCTGTGTTGATTGTTCATTAGAAGTTATGAGAACTTGACACACTCTGCGGTTGGTAATCAAGAGAAGCCCTCTCAATACAGGCTGATTTTGTTTACCTCCTTACGTAGTACTTAATTAGCGGGACAGTTCTTTTTAGATCTAAGAAGTCTCCCAGATTCCAAAATTTACTTCGCGGTTAGTAGAATTAGTAGAAAGACAAGTTCTCAAAAGAAAAATTTACAGTAGAAATAAAGACATGGTTTTACCGCACACTTAAAACCCCTTCAACTCGACTCAATGTAAAATCGGTCACTGGTGACCGATGTAAGAAATAAAATATGATATCGAAATTATGGCCACAATTTTTTTTCAAAACATCGTGGGAGGTAAGATACTCGATACAAATGTACCCTTTAAGCAAGTTATGTAATGGTGTATGATGTTAACAGGTTAATGAAAAGAACAGAAATAACCTGAGCACATAATATAAAATTGTCATTAAAAGTGGTTGAGTTGAAAGGGTTTTAGTTTACATTGATACCTCACCATGCTCGTCACTCTATGCAACGCCTCAAAACTCTTAGAGATCTGTAATCTTAATTGATGAAACGTTTACACTTTTGAGCTTATATGACTTGGCGTATTTTCATGCTGCATTTCTTCAGGGAGTAGTTGTAGTTTTTCCAGGGACGCCAATGTATTCCCTGTGCACGTTCAACAGCTCCCCCTTGAGAGTATTTACCATTAAGATGGGCCCAAAAGCAGGAATTAAACCACCAGCCGCCCGGATAGGTCTCTGCACAATTTTCTGAGCGTGCATCATTGTCCTGATCCTTTGTTGTGAATGGATATCCATTATGATAGTTCATTCCATTACTCGCTGTACTCTGAGTATCATATGAACCAATATGGAGAGTGTACTTGTCACCTGTAACAGCAAACTCACCATAAGAAGCCCAAGCTGTGTTGAACTCCCAATCTTCCATATTTACTCTGAGTTGCCATTGTCCTGATCCAGTAAGGTCACGCAGGATATCATTCCCCAACCAGAACTCATTCTGCAGATCACCAAACCCAGATTGGTATTCAGCCCAGGTACGATTAAAGTCAACAGAGCCATCTTGTCTCCTCTGGAACACGATCCAGCCTCCTCCATCTGTTTCCATATCACAGTAAACCTGTAACCCATCAGTCAGACTTGCAGGAAAGATGGTGAATAAACCATTGATGCGGTAACCAGCTTGATACAACTCCAGACAACTACTGTAACTTGTATTGCTGGGTAGTGAAAATGACAAAGTGTCCAAGTTGTCATCATAGTAGGCATTCCCTTGAATCTCAACAAAGTCATCAGGGCTGTGAGCTCTGCTGGCATTATTCAACACACAAATACCTCTTATGATGTGATAGTTGAATGATGCACACTGTGGATCCATAGAGCAGTCTCGCCCACAGATCACAGGAGAAGATACAGTCTTCCAGTGAAAAACATGATTCAGTAAGGCTCGGTTTCCAGCCATGTAGAATGTTTCGTCGAACCGTTGTTGGTTTTCACACTGGCAGGATTGTACCATCAAAATCAGAACCAAGATTGTGATGATAACTTCCATGATGAATGCTCGTTGATCCTAGTTTTTTCGAAAACGTATTAAAGAGAAAAATTGTCTAAATTTCCCTACTCAACTGTCAGTGAAAAAATTGCCCTGACACTGACTGTAAGTCTTCGACACAGTAGCAGATCAAATGAACCAAATCTTTGGTGGCAAACGATTTTTATGCAGTAAGCTCCACCCATTAACGTCACCGTTTCCACAGTAATGAGATAAAAAAAAAAAAAAAAAACAAAAAAAAAACAACAACAACACACCAAATAGCAATATAAGCTTGGCGACAAACGTCCAAATCATCTGCGGTGATAAAAGCTTCAAAATAATTAGGCATTTCACATAACAGGAGACCTACAGATTAATTTAGAATCACCCACGCGCAACTAATGATTGTCAAACAGGCATTAGCGCATACAGAGGATTTGAAGAAGAAAAAAACCCCCAATATCATCGCGGCCTTCCCTAACAAATCCACGTTTTGACTCATTTTGTCAGCAGCGGCGCAGCCAAGTGAGGGCATGTGGGGGCACGTGCTCTCACAAATTTCAAGTGCCCCCAGGTGCCCCCCCCCCGAAAAAATTGCGATAGTGCTCACAAAAATAAAAAGAAAAAGTAGAGAGAAAAATGAGAGAAAAATGCGTGTTTGTATAATCAAATAGTAGTGAACGACCGCAATCGGGATCGCTGTCGCGGCCACAAAATGCCATAAGAGGATGGTGGACCCCTGCAGCGCCCCTCTTCCAAAATAAAAGCATACCCTCCCTCATTGACAAACCCTTTTCCCCTGCCCCCCTTCCCCCACTGTGCCCTCCCCCATCGATAAAGTCCTGGCCACGCCGCTTTTTGACAACCGATTCTTCTGGTCACATTTGTTTTGTTCGTCAACCCCCCCCCCCCCGTCAACCTGACAAAAATACGAATATAAACAAAACCCCAAAACACAGACCCTACCCATAAAACATTCGAAAACACGTTGACGGTTTTATGTCAAGCTCAAGTCAACAATGTTGGGGCGTCTCTGAATTGGGCAACGCCATCATTTTGTCGAAGCTAAAAAAAATAAAAATGGAAAAAACCCCAAAACAAAACAAAAACGGAAACTGAAGTTCGCAAACTTGCGTTTTTGAACGATCTTATCCCCTAATTTTTGCCCTTAATAATACCATGGAGGTCTATTTTACCTCCATAATAATACTTTTTTCATTAACAACCATTTCCATGGATTCGTGAATAAAGGATCGCTTGTTTAAAACTTCTTTTGCAATACATTTTCGATCGAACGATCGGTCGAACGATCGGTCGACAACGCACATTCGGGAAAAATGTGTGGCGAGAGCGATGTGTTTATCATTACGAGGTTACAAGTTTGTATAATATATTACCGGAAGGAGGTCGCAATAAGTATTCTTAGCAAATAGGTCTTTCCCAGCAAAAAATCGCGGGGAGGGAAAGAGTACCAAGAAAGAAAAAAAAGAAGAAGAAAAAAAGTGTTCCAAGCATTGCTCCTAAAAGTAAGGTTTGCGGGAAAACATGGTGTTACCGCAAACCTTACTAAGTTATACTTCCACCATGCAAAGTTTCAAATCCTACTTAAGCATTGCTCCGTTCACCCAATAAACTGAATTTATTGTGCAAGACGTGAGTGCAGTAAAGCATCATCCAGAATTCTTCAGCATCTCTTAGAGTGATATTGATTTACTTGGCACACGTTTCTTGTATCAAACTTTATACAATGCCATGTCTACAATGGCGTAAGGTGGCGACGGCAGCCATTTTGTATTTACAGAAAGTTCGAAACCGATTTTCAGGAATGTTTAATTTTCTTCAGATTCATGTTTCTCACATGGTTCTCAAGTCAAAATGCTTTAGAAATTTCCACATGGTTTGTGTTGACATCTGCAAAAACAAGTTGACAGCATGTTTACATCTGGCGGTTGTTTTCGTTGGGGGAGTAAATTTCAGTGTAAAACATTTCAGACACTTGTTAGGGAAAACACAAACATAAATAAACTGTGGCTGCCACCTTTGGTAATCATACTCGTTGGGTTCCCAGGAGGCACTGCGATGATCACGTGATATTCTTTATTCGTACACGGTCTAAAGAGTAGTAAGAAATAAAATTATTCAAAATGATGACATTGATAGGAATGCCAATACGTAGCTGTTGGTCAATTTCAAAACAGAAACCAATATTTTTAAAATGGCTGCCAGTTTGTAGTATTAACAGTTGCCATGAACGAGTCTAAGGCATGGAACAATAATAATCCCTTTCACCGACGTGCTAACATTTCCCAACATAGACTTGGTTGATGTTTTATCTGGCAAAACGCGTCTGCATTTAATTAAGTTGTTTTCGTTTATGAGCTACCCAAAAGGTTTGTAGTTTGTTATCATAGAACACTATTTCGCTCCTCATATTGTAAAGGTAAGACTGCCAATCCAGTCGCATCAAGGTTAGTCAGTAAAGCTTAAAGGGACACCATACTTCTGGTTTGGGAATATAATCCATTCTCACCTTCAATTCTTTTTAGAAATAACCTAAACAGAACCCAGGAAAGAGTAATCCAACATGGTGGTCATCACGTTATAGCGTTATGTAACACTGTTTCGGTTTTTTATTGTTGTCATGGATTTGTTTCCACATTCTTACTTCATTTATTTACGAGATCTTTAAAAGCTAATTTCACAAATTGACATTAATTAAACACACAATTATTTCTCCAGAGATTCGATATTTCCGGTAAGAGCTTGACAATAGAAAGAAGCAAGGTTGATTTCAGTTTTCTCAAAATGTTTGTCCTCGATTTTGACAGACAGAGGAAAAGAGTCTAACATCATTACCAGTTGTTTATATAGCTTGAAACTTAGGCTTTATAATGTTCAATTCTTAACCCATCACTTTGTCTTCAACTCTGTGTAGTTATTTTTCGTGTTTTACCCACACTCTAAAAACTGCCGGGTCAAACATGCCCTAGGTTCATGGCCCCTGGTGACCTGACCCGATTCCGGGTCAGGCTCACACGGAAAGGGGTCAGCAAATTGGTTTTTAACTCCGACTCTGTGTCATGTTGACCCTTTTATGGGTTATTTTGACCCTTTTAAGGGTCATTTTAACACTGAGTCCGGGCCATACTGACTCCAACTAGGCCCAATATATACTGACTCCAATATGACCCATTTTGGGTTATGACCAATTTTTGGGTCAGTATGAAGTGCCTAGTGCAGATCTTACTATGTGTGAAGTTTAAAGGCTAGGTATTCTTAGCAAATAGGTCTTTCCCAGCGAAAAATCGCGGGGAGGAAAAGAGTACCAAGAAAGAAGAAGAAGAAAGAAAAAAACGTGTTCCAAGCATTGCTCCTAAGTAAGGTTTGCAGGAAAACATGGTGTTACCGCAAACCTTACTAAGTTATACTTCCACCATGCAAAAGTTCAAATCCTACTTAAGCATTGCTCCGTTCACCCAATAAACTGAATTTATTGTGCGAGAAGTGAGTGCAGTAAAGCATCATCCAGAATTCTTCAGCATCTCTTAGAGTGATATTGATTTACTTGGCACACGTTTCTTGTATCAAACTTTATACAATGCCATGTCTACAATGGCGTAAGGTGGCGACGGCAGCCATTTTGTATTTACAGAAAGTTCGAAACCGATTTTCAGGAATGTTTAATTTTCTTCAGATTCATGTTTCTCACATGGTTCTCAAGTCAAAATGCTTTAGAAATTTTCACATGGTTTGTGTTGACATCTGCAAAAACAAGTTTACAGCATGTTTACATCTGGCGGTTGTTTTCGTTGGGGGAGTAAATTTCAGTGTAAAACATTTCAGACACTTGTTAGGGAAAACACAAACATAAATAAACTGTGGCTGCCACCTTTGGTAATCATACTCGTTGGGTTCCCAGGAGGCACTTCGATGATCACGTGATATTCTTTATTCGTACACGGTCTAAAGAGTAGTAAGAAATAAAATTATTCAAAATGATGACATTGATAGGAATGCCAATACGTAGCTGTTGGTCAATTTCAAAACAGAAACCAATATTTTTAAAATGGCTGCCAGTTTGTAGTATTAACAGTTGCCATGAACGAGTCTAAGGCATGGAACAATAATAATCCCTTTCACCGACGTGCTAAAATTTCCCAACATAGACTTGGTTGATGTTTTATCTGGCAAAACGCGTCTGCATTTAATTAAGTTGTTTTCGTTTATGAGCTACCCAAAAGGTTTGTAGTTTGTTATCATAGAACACTATTTCGCTCCTCATATTGTAAAGGTAAGACTGCCAATCCAGTCGCATCAAGGTTAGTCAGTAAAGCTTAAAGGGACACCATACTTCTGGTTTGGGAATATAATCCATTCTCACCTTCAATTCTTTTTAGAAATAACCTAAACAGAACCCAGGAAAGAGTAATCCAACATGGTGGTCATCACGTTATAGCGTTATGTAACACTGTTTCGGTTTTTTATTGTTGTCATGGATTTGTTTCCACATTCTTACTTCATTTATTTACGAGATCTTTAAAAGCTAATTTCACAAATTGACATTAATTAAACACACAATTATTTCTCCAGAGATTCGATATTTCCGGTAAGAGCTTGACAATAGAAAGAAGCAAGGTTGATTTCAGTTTTCCCAAAATGTTCGTCCTCGATTTTGACAGACATAGGAAAAGAGTCTAACATCATTACCAGTTGTTTATATAGCTTGAAACTTAGGCTTTATAATGTTCAATTCTTAACCCATCACTTTGTCTTCAACTCTGTGTAGTTATTTTTCGTGTTTTACCCACACTCTAAAAACTGCCGGGTCAAACATGCCCTAGGTTCATGGCCCCTGGTGACCTGACCCGATTCCGGGTCAGGCTCACACGGAAAGGGGTCAGCAAATTGGTTTTTAACTCCGACTCTGTGTCATGTTGACCCTTTTATGGGTTATTTTGACCCTTTTAAGGGTCATTTTAACACTGAGTCCGGGCCATACTGACTCCAACTAGGCCCAATATATACTGACTCCAATATGACCCATTTTGGGTTATGACCAATTTTGGGTCAGTATGAAGTGCCTAGTGCAGATCTTACTATGTGTGAAGTTTAAAGGCTAGGTATTCTTAGCAAATAGGTCTTTCCCAGCGAAAAATCGCGGGGAGGAAAAGAGTACCAAGAAAGAAGAAGAAGAAAGAAAAAAACGTGTTCCAAGCATTGCTCCTAAGTAAGGTTTGCAGGAAAACATGGTGTTACCGCAAACCTTACTAAGTTATACTTCCACCATGCAAAAGTTCAAATCCTACTTAAGCATTGCTCCGTTCACCCAATAAACTGAATTTATTGTGCGAGAAGTGAGTGCAGTAAAGCATCATCCAGAATTCTTCAGCATCTCTTAGAGTGATATTGATTTACTTGGCACACGTTTCTTGTATCAAACTTTATACAATGCCATGTCTACAATGGCGTAAGGTGGCGACGGCAGCCATTTTGTATTTACAGAAAGTTCGAAACCGATTTTCAGGAATGTTTAATTTTCTTCAGATTCATGTTTCTCACATGGTTCTCAAGTCAAAATGCTTTAGAAATTTTCACATGGTTTGTGTTGACATCTGCAAAAACAAGTTTACAGCATGTTTACATCTGGCGGTTGTTTTCGTTGGGGGAGTAAATTTCAGTGTAAAACATTTCAGACACTTGTTAGGGAAAACACAAACATAAATAAACTGTGGCTGCCACCTTTGGTAATCATACTCGTTGGGTTCCCAGGAGGCACTGCGATGATCACGTGATATTCTTTATTCGTACACGGTCTAAAGAGTAGTAAGAAATAAAATTATTCAAAATGATGACATTGATAGGAATGCCAATACGTAGCTGTTGGTCAATTTCAAAACAGAAACCAATATTTTTAAAATGGCTGCCAGTTTGTAGTATTAACAGTTGCCATGAACGAGTCTAAGGCATGGAACAATAATAATCCCTTTCACCGACGTGCTAACATTTCCCAACATAGACTTGGTTGATGTTTTATCTGGCAAAACGCGTCTGCATTTAATTAAGTTGTTTTCGTTTATGAGCTACCCAAAAGGTTTGTAGTTTGTTATCATAGAACACTATTTCGCTCCTCATATTGTAAAGGTAAGACTGCCAATCCAGTCGCATCAAGGTTAGTCAGTAAAGCTTAAAGGGACACCATACTTCTGGTTTGGGAATATAATCCATTCTCACCTTCAATTCTTTTTAGAAATAACCTAAACAGAACCCAGGAAAGAGTAATCCAACATGGTGGTCATCACGTTATAGCGTTATGTAACACTGTTTCGGTTTTTTATTGTTGTCATGGATTTGTTTCCACATTCTTACTTCATTTATTTACGAGATCTTTAAAAGCTAATTTCACAAATTGACATTAATTAAACACACAATTATTTCTCCAGAGATTCGATATTTCCGGTAAGAGCTTGACAATAGAAAGAAGCAAGGTTGATTTCAGTTTTCTCAAAATGTTTGTCCTCGATTTTGACAGACAGAGGAAAAGAGTCTAACATCATTACCAGTTGTTTATATAGCTTGAAACTTAGGCTTTATAATGTTCAATTCTTAACCCATCACTTTGTCTTCAACTCTGTGTAGTTATTTTTCGTGTTTTACCCACACTCTAAAAACTGCCGGGTCAAACATGCCCTAGGTTCATGGCCCCTGGTGACCTGACCCGATTCCGGGTCAGGCTCACACGGAAAGGGGTCAGCAAATTGGTTTTTAACTCCGACTCTGTGTCATGTTGACCCTTTTATGGGTTATTTTGACCCTTTTAAGGGTCATTTTAACACTGAGTCCGGGCCATACTGACTCCAACTAGGCCCAATATATACTGACTCCAATATGACCCATTTTGGGTTATGACCAATTTTGGGTCAGTATGAAGTGCCTAGTGCAGATCTTACTATGTGTGAAGTTTAAAGGCTAGGTATTCTTAGCAAATAGGTCTTTCCCAGCGAAAAATCGCGGGGAGGAAAAGAGTACCAAGAAAGAAGAAGAAGAAAGAAAAAAACGTGTTCCAAGCATTGCTCCTAAGTAAGGTTTGCAGGAAAACATGGTGTTACCGCAAACCTTACTAAGTTATACTTCCACCATGCAAAAGTTCAAATCCTACTTAAGCATTGCTCCGTTCACCCAATAAACTGAATTTATTGTGCGAGAAGTGAGTGCAGTAAAGCATCATCCAGAATTCTTCAGCATCTCTTAGAGTGATATTGATTTACTTGGCACACGTTTCTTGTATCAAACTTTATACAATGCCATGTCTACAATGGCGTAAGGTGGCGACGGCAGCCATTTTGTATTTACAGAAAGTTCGAAACCGATTTTCAGGAATGTTTAATTTTCTTCAGATTCATGTTTCTCACATGGTTCTCAAGTCAAAATGCTTTAGAAATTTTCACATGGTTTGTGTTGACATCTGCAAAAACAAGTTTACAGCATGTTTACATCTGGCGGTTGTTTTCGTTGGGGAGTAAATTTCAGTGTAAAACATTTCAGACACTTATTAGGGAAAACACAAACATAAATAAACTGTGGCTGCCACCTTTGGTAATCATACTCGTTGGGTTCCCAGGAGGCACTTCGATGATCACGTGATATTCTTTATTAGTACACGGTCTAAAGAGTAGTAAGAAATAAAATTATTCAAAATGATGACATTGATAGGAATGCCAATACGTAGCTGTTGGTCAATTTCAAAACAGAAACCAATATTTTTAAAATGGCTGCCAGTTTGTAGTATTAACAGTTGCCATGAACGAGTCTAAGGCATGGAACAATAATAATCCCTTTCACCGACGTGCTAAAATTTCCCAACATAGACTTGGTTGATGTTTTATCTGGCAAAACGCGTCTGCATTTAATTAAGTTGTTTTCGTTTATGAGCTACCCAAAAGGTTTGTAGTTTGTTATCATAGAACACTATTTCGCTCCTCATATTGTAAAGGTAAGACTGCCAATCCAGTCGCATCAAGGTTAGTCAGTAAAGCTTAAAGAGACACCATACTTCTGGTTTGGGAATATAATCCATTCTCACCTTCAATTCTTTTTAGAAATAACCTAAACAGAACCCAGGAAAGAGTAATCCAACATGGTGGTCATCACGTTATAGCGTTATGTAACACTGTTTCGGTTTTTTATTGTTGTCATGGATTTGTTTCCACATTCTTACTTCATTTATTTACGAGATCTTTAAAAGCTAATTTCACAAATTGACATTAATTAAACACACAATTATTTCTCCAGAGATTCGATATTTCCGGTAAGAGCTTGACAATAGAAAGAAGCAAGGTTGATTTCAGTTTTCCCAAAATGTTTGTCCTCGATTTTGACAGACATAGGAAAAGAGTCTAACATCATTACCAGTTGTTTATATAGCTTGAAACTTAGGCTTTATAATGTTCAATTCTTAACCCATCACTTTGTCTTCAACTCTGTGTAGTTATTTTTCGTGTTTTACCCACACTCTAAAAACTGCCGGGTCAAACATGCCCTAGGTTCATGGCCCCTGGTGACCTGACCCGATTCCGGGTCAGGCTCACACGGAAAGGGGTCAGCAAATTGGTTTTTAACTCCGACTCTGTGTCATGTTGACCCTTTTATGGGTTATTTTGACCCTTTTAAGGGTCATTTTAACACTGAGTCCGGGCCATACTGACTCCAACTAGGCCCAATATATACTGACTCCAATATGACCCATTTTGGGTTATGACCAATTTTGGGTCAGTATGAAGTGCCTAGTGCAGATCTTACTATGTGTGAAGTTTAAAGGCTAGGTATTCTTAGCAAATAGGTCTTTCCCAGCGAAAAATCGCGGGGAGGAAAAGAGTACCAAGAAAGAAGAAGAAGAAAGAAAAAAACGTGTTCCAAGCATTGCTCCTAAGTAAGGTTTGCAGGAAAACATGGTGTTACCGCAAACCTTACTAAGTTATACTTCCACCATGCAAAAGTTCAAATCCTACTTAAGCATTGCTCCGTTCACCCAATAAACTGAATTTATTGTGCGAGAAGTGAGTGCAGTAAAGCATCATCCAGAATTCTTCAGCATCTCTTAGAGTGATATTGATTTACTTGGCACACGTTTCTTGTATCAAACTTTATACAATGCCATGTCTACAATGGCGTAAGGTGGCGACGGCAGCCATTTTGTATTTACAGAAAGTTCGAAACCGATTTTCAGGAATGTTTAATTTTCTTCAGATTCATGTTTCTCACATGGTTCTCAAGTCAAAATGCTTTAGAAATTTTCACATGGTTTGTGTTGACATCTGCAAAAACAAGTTTACAGCATGTTTACATCTGGCGGTTGTTTTCGTTGGGGAGTAAATTTCAGTGTAAAACATTTCAGACACTTGTTAGGGAAAACACAAACATAAATAAACTGTGGCTGCCACCTTTGGTAATCATACTCGTTGGGTTCCCAGGAGGCACTGCGATGATCACGTGATATTCTTTATTCGTACACGGTCTAAAGAGTAGTAAGAAATAAAATTATTCAAAATGATGACATTGATAGGAATGCCAATACGTAGCTGTTGGTCAATTTCAAAACAGAAACCAATATTTTTAAAATGGCTGCCAGTTTGTAGTATTAACAGTTGCCATGAACGAGTCTAAGGCATGGAACAATAATAATCCCTTTCACCGACGTGCTAAAATTTCCCAACATAGACTTGGTTGATGTTTTATCTGGCAAAACGCGTCTGCATTTAATTAAGTTGTTTTCGTTTATGAGCTACCCAAAAGGTTTGTAGTTTGTTATCATAGAACACTATTTCGCTCCTCATATTGTAAAGGTAAGACTGCCAATCCAGTCGCATCAAGGTTAGTCAGTAAAGCTTAAAGAGACACCATACTTCTGGTTTGGGAATATAATCCATTCTCACCTTCAATTCTTTTTAGAAATAACCTAAACAGAACCCAGGAAAGAGTAATCCAACATGGTGGTCATCACGTTATAGCGTTATGTAACACTGTTTCAGTTTTTTATTGTTGTCATGGATTTGTTTCCACATTCTTACTTCATTTATTTACGAGATCTTTAAAAGCTAATTTCACAAATTGACATTAATTAAACACACAATTATTTCTCCAGAGATTCGATATTTCCGGTAAGAGCTTGACAATAGAAAGAAGCAAGGTTGATTTCAGTTTTCCCAAAATGTTTGTCCTCGATTTTGACAGACATAGGAAAAGAGTCTAACATCATTACCAGTTGTTTATATAGCTTGAAACTTAGGCTTTATAATGTTCAATTCTTAACCCATCACTTTGTCTTCAACTCTGTGTAGTTATTTTTCGTGTTTTACCCACACTCTAAAAACTGCCGGGTCAAACATGCCCTAGGTTCATGGCCCCTGGTGACCTGACCCGATTCCGGGTCAGGCTCACACGGAAAGGGGTCAGCAAATTGGTTTTTAACTCCGACTCTGTGTCATGTTGACCCTTTTATGGGTTATTTTGACCCTTTTAAGGGTCATTTTAACACTGAGTCCGGGCCATACTGACTCCAACTAGGCCCAATATATATTGACTCCAATATGACCCATTTTGGGTTATGACCAATTTTGGGTCAGTATGAAGTGCCTAGTGCAGATCTTACTATGTGTGAAGTTTAAAGGCTAGGTATTCTTAGCAAATAGGTCTTTCCCAGCGAAAAATCGCGGGGAGGGAAAGAGTACCAAGAAAGAAGAAGAAGAAGAAAGAAGAAGAAGAATTATTCCAAGCATTGCTCCTAAGTAAGCTTTGCGGGAAAACATGGTGTTACCGCAAACCTTACTAAGTTATACTTCCACCATGCAAAGTTTCAAATCCTACTTAAGCATTGCTCCGTTCACCCAATAAACTGAATTTATCATGCGAGAAGTGAGTGCAGGAAAGCATCATCCAGAATTCTTCAGCATCTCTTAGAGTGATATTGATTTACTTGGCACACGTTTCTTGTATCAAACTTTATACAATGCATGTCTACAATGGCGTAAGGTGGCGACGGCAGCCATTTTGTATTTACAGAAAGTTCGAAACCGATTTTCAGGAATGTTTAATTTTCTTCTGCTTCATGTTTCTCACATGGTCCTCAAGTCAAAATGCTTTAGAAATTTTCACATGGTTTGTGTTGACATCTGCAAAAACAAGTTTACAGCATGTTTACATCTGGCGGTTGTTTTCGTTGGGGGAGTAAATTTCAGTGTAAAACATTTCAGACACTTGTTAGGGAAAACACAAACATAAATAAACTGTGGCTGCCAGCTTTGGTAATCATACTCGTTGGGTATTTTCGTATTTCTTTGGCGGCCATATTGGATTTCCAACAGACGCATCAGAAGATCATACGACATTTCGTTATCGTTTATTGACATCAAAAGTAAGAAACTATTGCCATATTAAAGATGAATATAATGGTGTGGGTAAATTATACTTATTCCCAAACCGTTGTCATCGTATCCCTTAAAACTTTCAGTATGTTTACTGACCAACCTTAATGTGACAGGCTTGACAGTTTGCCTTTACAATTTTGAGGAGCGAAATAGTGTTCTATGGTCACATGTTTGCTTTTTCCCGAACAAATTGTTGAAATGTTTTACACTGACAATTACTCCCCCAACGAAAACAACCTCCGATTGTAAAAATGCTGTCAACTTGAAGGACCATGGGAGAAATATGACTAAAAGTTTAAGTTCCTGGAATTCTGTTTCGAACTAATACAACATGGCTGCTGTCGCCATTTTAGATATGGCACTGTATAATTTTTGATACAAGAAATGTGTGCCAAGTAAATCAATATCACTCTGAGAGATGCTAAAGAATTCTGGATGTTATCTTTGCTTTACTGCACACACTTCTCGCATGATGAATTTTGTTTATTTGGATTGATATAATGTTTGATCATTATTTGGACACCCTTAGAGTTAGCATTTTACAATGTATAGGACGTCCTTAGCAACACCTCGTTAGCTACAGTCGTAGCCGTAGCTGCAGTCGCCATTGCGGATACGGCCTTCACTATGGCTTGCGCTCCCTCAGTAGTAATTTGAAGACAATGGTTTGGTACGGAATTTAATTAATAGGCTGACGCTGCGCTCAAGGCCAGTGTCATTGGGGTTTTTGTCCCCCGTTGCTTGCGTGTCCCCATACGGTAAATATAACATGGGCCGAAGGAAGTTTAATCAAAACGTCACCGTTTTCACGAAGAGCCAAGAATCTTAAAATGTTAAATTATTGATTACTACAGGAAGGGGCCTTAATCCCAATAACTGCATTTTGCATTTTCACGAAGAGCCACAGGCTCCCAAATTGCATTGTAATACATTGCAACAGAAGCGCGTAAAATGGAGGTCAAATCGTTTTTCGGGTTTCACGAAGAGCCTGTAGCCGATTACACTAAACGCTAGGATTAATCCTATCTCGAGTTAGGACGAGTTAACTAGTTCTAACTTAGGATTAATCTTAAGGTTTACATGTTACAGTGCAACGCTGGGACTCGTCCTAAGTCCTAAGATTAATCCTAAGTTAGGAAGAGTTTGGTGAAATCGACGGCAGGTATGTCAGTGTGCGCATAATCACGTGACATACGCGCCCCTTTCCTATGTAAAAACACATTAAACAGTTGGGTGTTTAAGTAGGCCATCTTACTTTTTAGGTTTCACGAAGATACACGTATCTTTAACTAATTAATATGATAATTAGCCAATATATTTAAAGAAATTAGTTAGCCAATGGAGAGATTAAACTTATACCGACTCATATGAGAGATCTTAAAGATGGATATGAACGGTGTATTCCAAGCAACAATAATCATTTAGCCTTCTTAACAATGTATGTACGAACTATTTTAGCAAAACAAAATTAATATTGGAAGTTTGAAATGATAAAAAGTTCGAAAATAAAAACGACTCTTACGTGACGAATTTCCGCGTTTTTTCAAAGAAGTTTCAGCATATTGACCGCTGGCGGCGCTGTGTGAAAAAGCTGATTGTATGACGTATACCCTTGGAGACGACCTGAACATTGCACTTTGACCTGTACGTATAGCGTATGCTGTCTGCTGTTTTTAACAAAAAAGTGAGGCTAGACTGCATGTCTTTTTATCGCCAAAGATACTTCTATTGAGGAAAAATGCCAAAATCGTATGTTATTTATCTCTCGAGTCTCAGTCCACGGACCCGTATGCGTGTGTACATCGTATACACCTCACGGCATATATACGTTGTATACATACTACTAATGTATATACGGACGGGCGCAGGGTCCAGTCTCGATCCACGGTTGTACGTCATCAAAACATCAAAACCGGTGAAATGTTTTATTCATGATATGTAAATGAAGTGATGACGACACGCTCATTTCGCGAAACGGCCACTGCAATGCAACAGATTCACGTCAAATTATTGTCTTTTTAAAAACATATCTGCAATTTTGAAACTTTGTGTAAGTGAAACTAAGGTCTTTATTACACTCCAGCAAACATGAATTTAAACATGCAGCGTATTTTATTATCTCGTTCATATCCATCTTTAAACTGCAAACCGTGGCTTTAGTTTTGCAGATTGTGCAGTTTTAAGCCAAGCATAGTGTAAAATGTTAACCTCAATCAGGCGCTAGGACATACGTGGCTCTTCGTGAAAACGGTGACGAAAAGAGGGCGCTATCAAACAAACATGTCTACACAATTCAACATGGGGCGACACCAGAATCTCCTACCCGCCGGAACCGAATCCAAAGCCGTGGTTTCGAAAAAACGGCCGGCAAAGAAAGTGAAACAGCGCCCCCTTTATTTAGAACATGTCAAAAAAAGAAAGAAATGAATGACAACGTCTTCAAACCAAGACTAACTATAGCAAATGAAATTTCCCTGCTCACTGTACGCACATAAACAGCCTATGTATAAGTGGTCAGAACGGGAGGCAATTAAATATTATTTCATTTGTTGTTTTGTTGTCGCGATACCACAGGTCTTTTGGGTTGGTAGCCTAAGCAGTTTGCGACAGTTAATCCTAATATTTCTCATAATACATTGTGCCTCATCTAAAAAATAGCCAACGTTTTTTGACTCCATGATAACCGTGAGCCCCCCCTCTCTCTCTCTCTCGAGAAAAAAATAAATTGAATTGATTGAAAATAACTAGTTTCAAGGTGTTTCATCTTACTTTAGATTGATAGGTCGATAACTTTAATAATAGTTTAAAGTTCACTTTGGTTTTTTGCAAGCAGATCTGTATTTACTAAGCATTAACTTTTATTCTAAATGAGTTTAAAAGCTTTAAATAACTCGTCACTTTAGTGTTTCAAGTTTGTGTAAATAAATCTTGGTGGCTCCTCAAATACTGGAATTTAAATAACGAGGTTCGTTCCCGACCCAAAACAAGGGGGAAAATTGCCACAATTTATCTTATTTCTTGCCCCCCCTTAGTGTCTTCATTGAGTGCTTGGAATCTCAGGAATTCTTCAGATGATTTTAGAGGGGGTACTTTTGTACAAGAAGAGGGTGATAGTGTGTAAAAGTAAGGGAATATTTTGGGTGGGTTTCCTTTTGCCACCATATCGGGCATGGTATAGAATTTATAGGGCCGTTTTCGAAAGCACGGCTTTGGGGCTTGGGCTCCGACTGGTGCTCCGGCTTGGGATTCCTGTTTGATGCCTAGAATAACTGACGGAGCCCTAGCCACTTCCTAAGCCCGATCTGCGGTTTCGAAAACGCCCTACTTGTCGAACCGCCGTGGGCTCCTGCCCCTGCCAAAACTATTTACCATGCCCGATATTGGGGCAGAGGCTACGCCAATGTTCCCATGCTTTAACACACTGTTTTCCTCTTTTTAAGAAGTGCCCCATTAAAACCATCTAAGAAATCCTGAAATTCTAAGCACACGACGAAGACAAAATAGGAGGTGGGGGGGGGGGCTACCATATCGAGCACCAAAGACGTATAAAGACAAACATAGGCTGGTTGCTATCAGAGTCACGAGCATTATTACACATGTATGCTACGGGGACCAAGACACAAGGTGGCGGGCTTACTGAAAACATGAATAGAAAACATAAAAACAACCCGAAAACAACAAACTAACCTCGCTTGGCACTCTTCAGCAATTCTTCCATCATCTTCCTTTACAGTGCAGAGACCTCCATCGGAGTATTCTCCAAATAATGACAGCCGTGAATCTCAAAGTGTCACATGTAGGTCCTCATGTCATTCCCTTTCTAGAATTAGGGTCCTCCATACACGATTTACATCGTCTAGTTACAATGACTGCCTTGGGTAACTTGGTTTTTATTCAATATGAATGCTCGATATCTAACATGGTGTACCCGCCTCCTTTTGTGTCTTCATTGTGCTCTAGGAATCTTAGGAATTCTTTACAGGATATCAGGGTGTGTGTGTTGGGGGGGGGGGGGGGGGGGTGGGACAGAGGTCAGAGGTCGGAGCACACGTTGAAAGAGTTGCGACATGAAGGGACCAGTCTTCTTTGGTCACATGACATGCTTGGACGCTGGTTTTGTTGGTCCAAAGGAGCTCGACCCAATGAGCAGTCTAGTCTGGTACCCTGTGGGACGCACTTGCGTTTTTTGGACCAAAAATACCTTCTAATCGCAAGTTGTCTCAATAAACTCTCCCAATACACAGCTCGGGGAGGGGTGGGAGCTTGGGGGGAGGGGTGGACTTCTGTACAAGAGGAACAGAGTGTGTTAAAGTACACGAGTGTTGGGCATGGAACAATTAGTAGATCTTTCCACTACGTGGAAAACTGCCCAAAATAGACTCGGTTGATGTTTTCTGCGGCAAACCGCGTTTGCATTTTATTAAACAGTCTTCGTTTATGAGTGCCGTGAAGGTTTGTAGTTTGTTATCAGTTTGGTCGTACACAAAAGTCATTAATTAGCCCCCCCCCGCTAGAGTTAATTGCACCTTAATTATTTCAAGTTTTGATGGTTATACTTGAGATAATCAGATTTAGTCCACAAAAGCAAATCAATTAGTTGCCAAGACAACACCGGCAAAACAGTCTAAACAATCACATCCTGTAAAAGTAAAATTCAAATAATATCTAAGCAAAGAGTTTGTTTTCACTTTTTGTCAGCGTGTTGGTTTATTGTCTCACAGCATATTCATTTGAAACTACAGTTGATCAATCAGAAGCGCGTATTCAAACATTTGGAGGAACCTTTCGTTCCAACATTCATTGATTCTTTTGTAAATGAAAATAAATAAATACATTTTAATTAATTAATAAAATCAAATAACAATAAATATTAAAAAAGAAAAGGAAAAAAGTCTCTCTTTAACTGGTCCAACTTTCGAAAACTCGCGAGACTTCCACGGTCTATTGTAGTTTCAATACAATTAAAATGTATATGACTGTAAAAGTCCAAGTACATTGTCTTCACATTTATTCATAACGATCTTAATGGACCATGATCAAGCCTTTTTAAGCATAACATTTTTATAGCTACTCAATATTTCAGACCAAGTCTATTTCCCGATCACTTTTAAGGTTATGATGACTTTTTATTATTTGTTTAGGAACAAGACATTACAGACCGCATGCATTGACATCATCCAGCCGCCATTTAAAAGGTAAAACCGTGACGTAACAATAAAAACGCGCAGATTTGTACGCGCAGCGCACACGATTGGCCAATAAACAACCCCCTCTTGACCTCTAGGCGAGGGCGCCCTACTGGAATGACGTCATGTGCATAAGGTCTGTTTTCCCGAAAGTTCATATCAGCGTATTCTTTAAGGAATTATACAGCATTGGTAGAGCTGACAATATGGTCACATACAATGTTCATGTTTTGTGTGATCAACCGCACATGAAATAACAAACTTGCGACAATTTGGACTTAAAACGATGTGTGAGTCAGGACTTGTTAATAGTTTTAAAAGCAATAGGATTTTGTTATGCTTGTTTAATACTGGATCAAAGCGCCTTCCTGAAAGTGCATTCTTGAAACAATCTCAGCTCCTTTGGAGTGTGCAGCACCGGCATCGCAATGAGCGCACAGGTTGTTAATGATTCACAGCAATGTGTACAAGGTCCTCACTCACATGTACCAGGTAAAATTTGACTGTCATTCAAAAAGTGATTTTTTTATTCACTAATCTAAGGTGTAATATTATTGAGACAAAAAGGTAATTAATAAATATATATAACATTTCAAAAAGTCTTTTTCTTAAACACTCTGTTGAACCTTTCTCACAGAGAAAATATTTTTGAACATCCAATCCACAAATTTGACTTCCGTTTCGTAAATTTTAAAAACAAACCTTGTTTATTTCGGTCATTTCTTATGCTGTTCTACTTATCTTTTCAATCATTTCTTAAAAAATTATTTCTTTAATATAAAACGTAGCTTAATATTGGTATCAACTGTGATTTTAAAAACCAGAAGCCGAAACGTCGAGACTATACCATACCTTCATACCGGGTAAACATTTTACTAATGTATACGTAACAAATGAGTTTTATCGCTGTACTTATGAACCATGGTCAAGTTGATTGACTTTTCTAAACATGAAGCAGTATGGACGTTTTTAAAACGACTGTCCGATTATCACTTTCTCTTCTCAACATTTCACAATATTCGGCAAATTGTTCTATTAAGTCAACAGTTAAACTCAAAGTCCTAAAAAACAATTCACTTAGTCCACTTATATGTGTCACTTCAAACAGTTGACATGCCATGTATTTGAACTTCCGACTGCCATTGTGGACATCTAAACCACAATCTTTGTCGTGAGAAAATCGCGTTTGAAGTTGAACCTTTTCAAATTGCTGTCTCAAGAGAGACAGTCAGTTATTTTTGTCTGTACAATCAAATAAAAGATGACATTTTCAGTCTTCTGTTTTGATGAACTATTTTCTTATTTAAAACTATTCATTTTACATCAAAATAATTATTTTGTGAAGTTATGAAGTACACTTTTATTGCTGGAGAGCTAGTCTGTTCATGCAGTGATGCCTTTTCCTTTATATCAATCAAAATATAAATTATATAGAACATTATTTAAAATGGAAAAGATTAAAGCAAATCCATAACTTCTTGCGTAAAACCCTCTTTGCTCTGAAAATTGAATCAGAGCAAGCAATCTTAAATTCTCGTTCCTTACCATAAGACGTGCAAGCTGTGAGTTGTAAAGTATTTTATACACATCACTGCATTATCACTATCAAATACATCAAACCAATTGTCAAAAGTGTCAGTGACGTACACAGTTCATCTCAAGTCATTTCATCATAGGAGGATTTGTGATAAAAATACATTTTATAGTAACTGTAATAATTAATAAAAGTTTATAAGTGCGACTAGAGGTAGGGTCATAGATTGGTAAATACTCCACAAATTAATGACCATAAAACTTACTTGGTAAAAAGCACCGCAGCTGTTGATAGTGTTAAAATTTTGGAGAAAGGATTCCCTTCGAAGTAATATGGTTTGAATAGTTTTTTACCCAAACACATTTGTGAAAATACCGTGACTATTTGTTGCTGCTTTTTCAGCAAGTAGACACTGACTTCAGCTGAAACTCTCACAATGTGACCTTTGTTGTATCTTTCATGGTAATTTTGCCCATACATTGACAAAAGCCAATCTAATAACCTACCCTTTCAGAAATCTACCGTAACTTTAGAAATATTCGATTCTCTTTAAAAAATCATATCTCAAAAACATCAGGGTTCCAATCATGAATACTTGTTTATGATTCATGTATTTAAATAAACAAATTAACTCGTAGTAAGTTTATCTGCTTAAATGTCTACTGATAGGCAGATACAGATGAATAACTCCTCATTTTCTTTTTCATTTTCTTTTTCTTTCTCTTCCTCTTATTATCTGTCAAAATTTCAAAATGTCAAAACCACCAAGAGATCCCTGAATAGTTTGTTGACGTTTATATTAATATTGTAGCTAGGTAGCTCTTTTTGTACTAGTTGGATGGTATCCAGTAAAAGCAGGATGGTTTTCTGTTCCTTAAAAAATGCCTGTCTGTCTGTCTGGACATCTGTACATTCAAAGGCCAATGCTGACATATCAAGTCATATACAGTAATGAAACATGAACAACCAGGAATAGTTCGTGTTTCCAGTACATTGTCATGATGAAATTTATTTCTGATGTTGGGTCAAAGTTTCTTAACTCTTAGTTTAAGTCATGATCGGCCGTATTTTCATGCTGCATGTACACCAAGAGAAAGGTCGTGACCTCGTCTTTCCATTTATAGAAGCTGTGCATTCAAGGACATTCAGATAAAAGGACCCCTTCCCCCTTCTTAATTGCAATTGTGACCTCGTTAAAACTCCGCAACGCGGTCCTGGTATGGTTGTTATTGGCCCGATCGAGTCGTTGTTATTCCACTTGACATGACACGTACGAGTGACCAACAACAGCTAGCTTGGTTTTACTGTGTGTGTACGTAGACAGCGCGGGTTTGTACACACGTCCACGGCACACACGAGAAAACCAAGCTCTGAATATAAATATGTGTGTGATGAGCCGTGGATTGTCTGATTTACTTCAATATTTTGTTTTATTAGTCTTGAAAGTTATTGCAGTTGCAACTAAATAATCTTGATGGAGAACAGTACCGCCAATCCAAACCCGCCACAGATGATTTTGGGCGTTTGTTTACCTCATTGCTGTGGAAACAGTGACGTCAATGGGTGGGGCTTACTGCAAGAAATGTTTTTGTAACCAAAGATTTGATTCATTTGATCCGTCTGTGTCAAAGACTAACTGACAATTTTCCCAACGATAGTTAAGGGGGATTAGAAAATTGTCTTGTTGGTGGACCTACATTTTCGAAAAAAAAAAATAGGATCAACGAGCATTCATCATGGAAGTTATCATCACAATCTTGGTTCTGATTTTGATGGTACAATCCTGCCAGAGTGAAAACCAACAACGGTTCGACGAAACATTCTACTTGGCTGGAAACCGCGCCTTACTGAATCATGTGATTCAGTTGAAGACGGTATCTTCTCCTGTGATCTGTGGGCGAGACTGCTCTATGGATCCACAGTGTGCATCATTCAACTATCACATCATAAGAGGTATTTGTGAGTTGAATAATGCCAGCAGAGCTCACAGCCCTGATGACTTTGTTGAGATTCAAGGGAGTGCCTACTATGATGACAACTTGGACACTTTGTCAGTTTCACTACCAAGCACTACAAGTTACAGTAGTTGCCTAGAATTGTTTCAAGCTGGTTACCGCATCAATGGTTTATACACCATCTTTCCTACAAGTCTGACTGATGGGTTACAGGTTTATTGTGATATGGAGACAGATGGAGGAGGCTGGATCGTGTTCCAGAGGAGACAAGATGGCTCTGTTGACTTTAATCGTACCTGGGCTGAATACCAATCTGGGTTTGGTGATCTACAGAATGAGTTCTGGTTGGGGAATGAAATCCTGCGTGACCTTACTGGATCAGGACGATGGCAGCTCAGAATAGATATGGAAGATTGGGAGTCAAACACAGCTTGGGCTTCTTATGGTGTGTTTGCTGTTTCAGGTGACAACTACACTATACATTATAATTTATATGATGCTCAGAGTCCAGCTGGTAACCCAATGGAATCTTATAGCGGACTTCAATTCTCAACAAAGGATAAGGACAATGATAAAGCATCCGGTATTAATTGTGCATATAGATTTGGCAATGGCTGGTGGTTTAAGGCTTGCTTTCTTGTTAATCTTAATGGTGACTACTACCCACAGGGAGAAGTCCCATATAAGATGGGAATACAATGGGGTCCCTGGAAAGGAAGTGAATACTCTCTGAAGAAATGCAGCATGAAAATACGGCAAAAGATGACTTAAACTCAGAGTTGAGAAACTTTTACCAACAAAACAAACAAACCCCAACAACAACATCAACCCCAAAACAAAGGTCACCATGACAATGTACTGGAATCACGAACTATTCCTGGTTATTCATGTTTTATTATATGACTTGATATGTCAGTATTGGCTTTTGAGTGAGCAGTCATCCAGACAGACAGACAGTCTTTCTTTAAGGAACAGTGAAAAACCATCCCGCTTTTACTGGATACCATCCAACTAGTACAAAAGAACTCCACAAGTGTGGTGAGGTCCTGGTTCGTAACCCCACACGTGGACCTCAAATAAGAACGAAAGGAACGGATGATCAGACAGGCAGATAGACTCAAATCCTCATTAATTAAGCTCACACTGCTATGCAGCACTCACCAAGAATGAGCAAATCAACGGTTACTCTCAGTGGAATGAACACAATTTTAAAGTTCTGCAATTGTTTTTTATGACGTGTTATGACGTTTTTTGCGAAACTCTCATAAATTATTTAAAAGACTAAAGCTTTGTTAATTGTAGTCAAATCATTAAGAGTATGTTTTTGAATGAGAAATACTTTTCTTTTAGAGTCCAGTGAATGTCACGTTTTAGGTTCGTATTCTGATAACTATTTTAAATGATGATCAGATCAATAGGAAATTGAGATCTACACAATCGAAAAAGATGTATATCTGTAAATTGAAGTTTGGATCTCTGAAGGCTTCTATAAGTTGAATATTCAGTTTTTGTGAATTATTATTCAAAGTTTTGCCGAACTCAGTTCATTTTTTTTAAACCAATGAATTGATAAATTTGGTCAAATTTGTATGAGTATATTTTGAATCAGATCTTTTCATCTAAACCCTATGACTGAACGACAAGTTACTTCGTGTATTTATTCACTTGGGTCGATGAAAACAATTATTAGAGCTGGACTGGAACCAGCAACCTCCGGATAAATATGTCAGCGCTCTAACAATAAACTGAGCTACCTAGCTACACTATTAATATAAACGTCAACAAACTATTCAGGGATCTCTGGTGGTTTTGAAATTTTGAGATTTTGACAGATGATAAGAGGAAGAGAAAGAAAAAGAAAATGAAAAAGAAAATGAGGAGTTATTCATCTGTATCTGCCTATCAGTAGACATTTAAGCAGATGAACTTACTAAAAGTTTATTTGTTTATTTAAACACATAAAATCATAAACAAGTATTCATGATTGGAACCCTGATGTTTTTGAGATATGATTTTTTAAAGAGCATCGAATATTTCTAAAATTATGATAGATTAGTGAAAAGGTAGGTTATTAGATTGGCTTTTGTCAAAGTATCGGCAAAATTACCATGAAAGATACAACAAAGGTCACATTGTGAGAGTTTCAGCTGAAGTCAGTGTCTACTTGCTGAAAAAGCAGCAACAAATAGTCACGGTATTTTCACAAACGTGTTTGGGTAAAAAACTATCCAAACCATATTACTTCGAAGGGAATCCTTTCTCAAAAATGTTTACACTATCAACAGCTGCAGTGCTTTTCACCAAGTAAGTTGTTATGGTCATTAATTTGTGGAGTATTTACCAATCTATGACCCTACCTCTAGTCGCACTTATAAACTTTTATTAATTATTACAGTTACTATAAAATGTATTTTTATCACAAATCCTCCTATGAAGAAATTACTTGAGATGAATGTGAACTTTTGACATTTGGTTTGATGTATTTGATCGTGGTTCTGCAGTGCTGTATATAAAATAGTTTAAAACTCACAGCTTGCACGTCTTATGGTAAGGAATGAGAATTTCAGATTGCTTGCTCTGATTCAATTATCAGAACAAAGAGAGTTTTACGCAAGAAGTTATGGATTTGCTTTAATCTTTTCCATTTTAAATAATGTTCTATATAATTTATATTTTGATTGATGTAAAGGATAAAGCATCACTGCACACACAGACTAGCTCTTCAGCAATAAAACTGTATTGTATAACTTTACCTCATAATTGTCTTGATTTAAAATGAATAGTTTTAATTAAGAAAATAAATTTAAAAACAGAAGACTAAAAATGTCATCTTTAATTTGATTGTAAAGACAAAATAACCGACTCTCCCTCTTGAGACAACAGTTTGAAAAGGTTCAACTTCAATCGCGAGTTTCTCACGACAAAGATTGTGGATGACGGGCACAGTGGCAGTCGGAAGTTGAAATACATGGCACGTAAATTGTTTAAAGTGATAAGTGATCTAAGTAATTTTTTTAGGACTTTGAGTTTAACTGTTGACTTTTTAGAACAATTTGCCAAATATTGTGAAAGGTTGACAAGAGAAAGTGATAATCGGACGGTCGTTTTAAAATGTCCACACGGCTTCATGTTAAGAAAAGTCAATATACTTGACCATGGTTCATAAATAAAACGCATTTGTTGCGTATACGTTAGTAAAATGTTTACCCGGTATGAAGGTATGGTAGAGTCTCGAAGTTTCGGCAAGTGATTTTGTCAATCACAGTTGATACCAATAGTTAGCTAAGTTTTATATTAAAGAAACAATTCTGAGGAAATGATCGAAAAGATAAGTAGAACAGCAAAACAAAAATTACCGAAGTAAACAAGGTTTGTTTACGAAGTGGAAGTCAAATTTGTGGACCGGATATTGAACAATTATTTGGTTTATCTGAATGAACACATTTTTGTTTTGTTTATGTTCAAAAGAGTGTTTAAGAAAAGTCTTTTTGAAATATTTTCATATTTGTTAATTCACCTTTTTGTTTTAATAATGTTATACCTTAGATTAGTGAATAAAAAAAAATCACTTTTTGAATGACAGTCAACTTTCACCTTGTACCTGTGAGTGATGAGAACCTTGTACACATTGTTATGAATCATAACCTGCGCGCTCATTGGGATGCCGGTGCTGCATACTCCCAAGGAGCTGAGATTGTTTAAGGAATGCATAAGGTCAAACAGGAGTGCAAATAACCCAAGGCGCTTTGATCCCGTATTAAATAAGCATAACAAAATCCTATTGCCATTAATACTATTAATTAACAAGTCCTGACTCACACAAAGGGTTCAGTCCAACTTTTCACAAGTTTGTTATTTCATGAATGCGGTTAATCGCGGAAAATATGAACATTGTTTGCGACTATTTTGTCTTCTGCTTCTGCTTCTTCTTCTGCTTGATACTGTGCGAACACCACCAGCTGGCTAGTTATCACGCACAAGGCCTGTGTGGAAGTGTAGATTAAATTTTAAAATGTGCATTCTTAACAAGTTCTTGGAGGTTTATACCAGCCAAACTGGATTTAAAGGAGTTGATGTCTGGTGCTGCACGGGTATTTGGTGGTAGGAAGTACCATTCTTTGGCTGTTCTTGGGTATATAAGCTTGGCGACAAACGCCCAAATCATCTGCGGTGACAAAAGCTTCAAAATAATTAAGCCTTTCACATAACAGGAGACCTACAGATTAATTTAGAATCACCCACGCGCAACTAATGATTGTCAAAAAGGCATTAGCGCATACAGAGGAATTGAAAAAAAAGACCCCAGTATCATCGCGGTCTTCCCTAACAAATCCACTTTTTGACTCATTTTGTAAGCAGCGGCGCAGCCAAGGGAGGGGTGTAGGGGCACGTGCCCCTCACAATTTCAAGTGCCCCCCAGGTGCCCCCCCCCGAAAAAATTGCGATAGTGCACACAAAAATAAAAACAAAAAGTAGAGAGAAAAAAAGAGAGGAAAGAGAGGTGTTTGTATAATCAAATAATAGTGAACGACCGCAATCGGGATCGCTATCGCGGCCACAAAATGCCATAAAAGGATGGTGGACCCCTGCAGTGCCCCTCTTCCCCAAAACCCCCAGGCCCTGCCTCATTGACAAACCCTTTCCCCCTGGCCCCCCCCCACTTAAAAGCAATGCCCCCATCCTGTTCCCCCCCATCGATAAAGTCCTGGCTACGCCGCTTTTTGACACACGATTATTCTGGTCACATTTGTTTTGTTCGTCAAATCCCCCCGCAAACCTGACAAAAATACGAAAATAAGAAAAACCCAAAACACAGACCCTACCCATGAAACATTCAAAAAAACGTTTACGGTTTTATGTGAAGCTCAATTCAGCAATGTTGGAGCGTCACTGAATTGGGCAGCGCCATCATTTGTCGACCATTTATTGTCAATACCCCTGGTCTCTTTGGGGGGTACTGTGGGTCGATCGCACACAAGCTACCAGGGTATACCACTTAGTCAGGTGGATATGATCAAAATTGTGGGAGGACCGTGAAGTAGGGTACAAATGCAATTTTAATGCTGAAAATGATAGATGAGGGTGTCTAGATTTAGAATCTGACGGGTGCCCACTTGGCATCCTTGGGCAATTTGTTTTATATTATTCTTTTTGATTATGTTATAATTATGACAAATGTAGTCTGTCATATTAATTTGATACTAAACATGATATGCCCAAGGTTGCCAAGTGGGCACCCGTCAGATTCGGAATCTAGACACGCTCATCTATCATTTTCAGCAATAAAATTGCATTTGTACCCTACTTCACGGTCATATGGAGGTTCTACCTAACTAACTCGTTATACCGGGACTGGTATCTTCAGGTTGCTCCACACTGCACCACAACAGGTACAAAACTACTTTATATCACTACACGACTTGAAACACCGGTCCATCCTAAAACACCCTAGCAACATGTTTCGCCGAGATGTCCCAATCCCACATTGTTCCGAAATAAAAGAACGATTCTGACATCCTCACTGAACATAATATACATATTGAAACTCGTAACCTTTTCCTTCCGCGTTTGGAATTTCATAAAGGACGCCGAGCACATTTCAGCATTTCCCAGAATTTCTGCATTCAGATGGAATACACTTAGTCCTCTTAATTGACGACTATTTTCAGAGTTAATTATCCTTTTCAAGATTCAGCGAAAATGCCAACAATAATCCATTATTATTATTTTTTAAACAACACCAATAATCCACCATCTAAAGTTTTGATGTCAAACCCGTTGAAACACCGTAAGTGTACCAAGGTGTCACACACTACGATCACCAGCAAACGGGATGGTACACATTATTTGCTCTGCAATTGGGATTTTGGGAGGATCTGAAAAAAATATCCTCTTGGTCTCCCTTTAAAAATTGTTTTGTAGGACTACTCTGACAAAGAAAAAAGTTGTTGATGGCAGCCATGCTTGCCAAGTGACAAATACAACGGCTATTAGAGTATGCACAACTCAAATATTCACTCTCCGTCCAAATACACGGGCTTGAAAAAATGATACTATCTAAACAGCTGTTGGCTTTACAACAGTGGAAGAGGCTAAGAGATTTCAGATTTCACAATGGGAATCTTTCGAAAACTGGTAGTATTATAATTTTTTTCAAAGTTTATAACGTAGCATATGGTAACTTGTGAATTTTGAACTAAAGGGGTGTCCTCGATTAAAACCTTTTACAAACATGCGTGGGTATATGTGTGTGTGTTAACGATTTGAAAATTGCCAGTCAGTTTTACCAAACCAATACTCTACACCATTCATATAGACCATGTCACACGAGGCATCTAACAGACTACCAGGTCCAGGCATTCTCCGCGTAAAAAACCAGCCCCCCTTGTTTGAATTATTACGGAATTTAATTTGACGTTTCGTAGTAGACACTCTCACAACAATGGATTAGTGCTTCCGCAGCATTGCTTAAAAATAGTGACAGTGGTTGCCCCGAAATGGCCACCTAAAAACTGCCTAATATTGTGATAAGTACCTTTTAAGATATTGTTTCGTTACTCACCCCCAATCGGAAGACAGATCATCAAACACAGGAGAGGCCAGCTTCTCCGAAGTCCCTTCCGTTTCCTCCCGGCAGCCATTTCACTTGTAATCCAACTTAAACACCTTCAGTTTCTTGAAGATCCCACACTCTCTCGATGGGTTTGCTCCACCATAGAAATAAACCCAAGCTGTGTATGAATGAAACAAGTTGGACACTTGACAAAAACCTTTGGGATATATCGATATAGTAAAGTTGAGACAGCGCTTTGTTGCGTAATGTTCTGAGCCTGGTGCTATACGCCAGACACTTCGTGCACGATGTCACACTCTTTCACCGTGCCCAGGTTCGAATATGCCCAATTGGTCAAGGCACTCACACATGTATTTATTTGGTATTATGAACGTGGCCAGATGGTATAGCTCCCCCCTAATCAAGAAGTCAAGTTTTCGAGATGTAAAAGTTCATATTAGGGCATTCTTGTGTTAAAATTATAATACAGGATTGGTAGAGCTCACAAAATAGTCGCAAACAGTGTTCATGTTTTGTGTGATCAACATACACGACATAGCAAACTTGTGATAAACTAAAGGCTTAATCCATTGTGTGAGTAAGGAGAGAATAGTTTAAAAACACGCACAATGTTCAGCGTGTAAAACACTTTGTCCTTATATTTGGTAACAACAGAAATCAGGTGTTGCATTTTCAAAGAATAGGCTTTTAGATACAGTTTTCTCGAATATTACTTCATTTTAGAGGGAAATATTTCACAGGAAAAAAAAGGGTTCTGGTACGAACTTCATAAGTTAGTGAGCTTTCAGACTAAAATTAAACAATGATGGCTTGTATCATTACCAGTTCTGTAGGAAACATTAAATTAAAATGTACGTAATTCGCCATTTTTGTCAGACTCTGTTTTCATACGGGTATCGTTTACTGTTTGTGCATAGAGTGTTTGGCTTTTAAGCACCAATCAATACTTGTGCCGATCGTCCATTTTGTTCGATCGGGGATTAACGGCAATGCAACAGGGCACTCTGACAACAGCACAGCTAAACAAAAACAATATCGATTAGTTTGGGACCGTTTTTGGCTTGTCTTCATTTACAAGAATTTATGTTTGTGTGTGTGTTGTTCTTAAAGTAAAAAGCTGAAGGAATTTTCAACACAAAGTTTGTTGAATTAAACTGACAGAGTTGAATTGAGACTACTGTATCCGTGTACTGTACGCAGTAGTGGGGTATCCAAGCGCGCAAGACTTGGATACCGTAGTCTCATTTCAACTCAACATTTTACATCACAAGGAAAAGGTTAAGGCTGGTTTTAAAAAGCTATTATACAAAATTGGATGCATATATATTATGAGTAAAATATATGCTGAATGTAATCACCAGGCGAATTTTGAACTGTTCCATTTCACGAGGCGAAGCCGAATGACGGGGAACAGTTCAGATGTCAACGCCTGAGGCCTATGGGCTATTGGGACAAACAAAGCAAAACAGAAAAAAAACACAAACCAACTAAATACAAACAATCAAACAAACAAGCAAGTAAACAAACAAACAAACAAACAAACAAACGAACGAACGGACGGACGAACGGACGGACGGACGGACGGAGGGAGGAAGGGAGGAAGGGAGGGAGGGAGGGAGGGAGGGAGGGATGGGGGAAGGGGAGGGAGGGAGGGGGAGGGACGGACAGAAGGGCAGACAGGCGACTAGGCGGACAGACCGACAGCCCGACAGACAGACAGACCAAATAAAATTAAGCAAACCAAAAACACACACCAAATCACACAGTGATGCTAGAAATAACTAAAATAGTGGTTCAAATTTCAAAGGATACCCCACGTTTGTTATTTACGTACATTTGTTCGTCCTTTTGTTAACATTGTCGTTGAATAACAGACAATGCCAAGTAAAGAAGTTACAAATCCCTGGGGAAGAGTTAGTGCCTCTCGTTAATGGCTACCGGTAACTTGGCAATTATTTTGCGTAAGGATGAACACAATAGTTTCAAAGGCTTATCGTGGCAGCAATTGCTCTCACTAATTAATGGCCAAGTGATTAATTTTTGACAGTATCAGCATGATGAAAGAAAATTATAATTTTGGTTACAAGTGCTCGTGGTTGTTGGTAAGAGCTAAATTATTTCATCGCCATTAGCGTTAACTTTACATGTCAACTGTGAATTTTTCGCTGAGATAGATTTCATTGTCGGGAAGAATTGAATATAGTAGATTGTATTACAGGAACTCACGAAAGGTGAAGCCATAATCTCAACGGACGGCTCTAATGTTTCAGGGCATGCTGTTGACAATCAGAAATGAGCTCTAACTGAAACTGTTCTCATTCTAACGGACACAATTATCGCCGTAATTATCGGTAGCCGTTAACGAAAGGCACTGTTCAGAGTAACGTATTACTTGTTTGTTTGTTTGTTTGTTTGTTGTTTGTTTGGGGGGGGGGGGGGGTTGTTTGTTTGTTTGTTTGTTTGTTTGCTTGCTTTAAGGGTGTTTGGAGTATTCGTTCGCTCGTTTGTTTGTTTGTTTGTTTGTTTGTTTGTTATGTTGTGTTTGTGTACTTAATTGGTGTGGGACTGTCAAGTCTGTTTTTCTTATGTGCGTTTCAATTTGCTTGTTTTTTCTACAAAATTGTATTTGTTTCTTAATGATACCTGTGAAGGGCGGATATCCCCTGCTGCATATCGACTTAATAAATAGAATGAAATAATTAATTAAAGTCATCCTTAGAGTTAGCATTTTACAATTTAAAGGATGTCCTTAGCAACACCTCGTTAGCTACAGTCGTAGCCGTAGCTGCAGTCGCCATTGCGGATACTGCCTTCACTATGGCTTGCGCTCCCTCAGTAGTATTTTGAAGACGGTGGTTCGGTGCGGAATTTAATTAACAGGCGGACGCTGTGCTCAAGGCCAGTGTCATTGGGGTTTTTGTCCCAAGGTGCGTGCGTGTCCCCCATACGGTAAATATAACACGGGCCGAGGGAAGTTAAATCAAAAGAGGGCGCTATATCAAACGAACATTTCTACACAATTCAACATGGGGCGACACCAGAATCTCCTACCCACCGGAACCGAATCCAAAGCAGTGGTTTCCAAAAAAACGACCAGGAAATAAAGTGAAACAGCGCCCTCTTTATTTAGAACATGTCCACAAAAAAAGGAAATTAATGACAACATCTTCAAACTAAGACGAACTACAGCAAATGAAATTTCTCTACTCACTGTACGCACATAAACAGTCTATGTATAAGTGGTCAGAACGCGAGGCAATTAAATATTATTTCATTTGTTGTTTTTGTCGCGATACCACAGGTCTTTTTGGTAGGTAGCCTAAGCAATTAGCGACAGTTAGTCCTATTTTTTCTCATTAT
Organism: Pisaster brevispinus; assembly: GCA_023634235.1. Taxonomy (NCBI): domain Eukaryota; kingdom Metazoa; phylum Echinodermata; class Asteroidea; order Forcipulatida; family Asteriidae; genus Pisaster; species Pisaster brevispinus. The sequence continues at coordinate 30,843,193 of JAMKCF010000001.1, forward strand.
ACATTGTGCCTTATTTAAAAAAAAATAGCCAAAGATTTTTGACTCCATGATAAGTGATTGCTATTGAAGGTAAAATTATCAATTTGTGAGCCCCCTCTCTCTCAACAAAGAAATAATCAATTTAATGAAGATAACTAACTTACTTTAAATTGATATGTCGATAACTTTAATTCTAGTTTAAAGATCACTTTGGTTTTTTGCAAGCAGATCTGTACTTACTAAGCATTAACTTTTAGTCTAAATGAGTTTAAAAGCTTTAAATAATTCGTCACTTTAGTGTTTCAAGTTTGTGTAAATAAATCATGTTGGCTTCTCATAATACTGGAATTTAAATAACGAGGCTGGTTCCCGACCCAAAACAAGGGGGAAAATTGCTGCCACAATTTATCTTATTTCTTGCCCCCCCATAGTGTCTTCATTGAGTGCTTGGAATCTCAGGAATTCTTCAGATGATTTTAGAGGGGGTACTTTTGTACAAGAAGAGGTTGATAGTGTGTACAAGTATGGAAACAGTTTGGGTGGGTTTCCTTTTGCCACCATATCGGGGATGGTATAGAATTTATAGGGCCGTTTTCGAAAGCACGGCTTTGGGGCTTGGGCTCCGACTGGTGCTCCGGCTTGGGATTCCTGTTTGATGCCAAAATAACTGACCGAGCCCCAGCCACTTCCTTAAGCCCAATCTGCGGTTTCGAAAACGCCCTACTTGTCGAAACGCCGTGGGCTCCTGCCCCTGCCAAAACTATTTACCATGCCCGATATTGGGGCAGAGGCTACGCCAATGTTCCCCTGCTTTAACACACTGTTTTCCTCTTTTTCAGAAGTGCCCCATTAAAACCATCTAAGAAATCCTGAAATTCTAAGCACACGACGAAGACAAAATAGGAGGGGGGGGGGGGCTACCATATCGAGCACCAAAGACGTATAAAGACAAAAATAGGCTGGTTGCTATCAGAGTCACGAGCATTATTACACATGTATGCTACGGGGATCAAGACACAAGGTAGCGGGCTAACTGTAAACATGAATAGCAAGCATAAAAACAACCCGAAAACAACAAACTAACCTCGCTTGGCACCCTCCAGCAATTCTGCCATCATCTTCCTTTACAGTGCAGAGACCTCCATCGGACTATTCTCCAAATAATGACAGCCGTGAATCTCAAAACGTCACATGTAGGTCCTCATGTCATTCCCTTTCTAAAATTAGGGTCCTCCATACACGATTTACATCGTCTAGTTACAATGACTGCCTTGGGTAACTTGGTTTACATTCAATATGAATGCTCGATATCTAACATGGTGTACCCGCCTCCTATTGTGTCTTCATTGTGCTCTAGGAATCTTAGGAATTCTTTACAGGATTTCAGGGTGTGTGTGTGGGGTGGGGGGGGGGGGGACACAGAGGTCTGAGGTCAGAGCACACATTGAAAGAGTTGCGGCAAGGAGGGACCAGTCTTCTTTGGTCACATGCCATGCTGGACGCTGTTTTTTGGCCCAAATGGAGCTCGTCCCAATAAGCAGTCTAGTCTGGTACCCTGTGGGCGCACTTGCGTTTATTTGATAACAAATACCTTCTAATCGCAAGCTGTCTCAATCAACTCTCCCAATACACAGCTCGGGGAGGGGTGGGAGCTTGGGGGGAGGGGTGGACTTCTGTACAAGAGGAACAGAGTGTGTTAAAGTACACGAGTGTTGGGCATGGAACAATTAGTAGATCTTTCCACTACGTGGAAAACTGCCCAAAATAGACTCGGTTGATGTTTTCTCTGGCAAACCGCGTCTGCATTTTATTAAACAGTCTTCGTTTATGAGTGCCGTGAAGGTTTGTAGTTTGTTATCAGTTTGGTCGTACACAAAAGTCATTAAATAGCCCCCCCGCTAGATTTAATTGCACCTTAAATCTTTCAAGTTTTGATGGTTATACTTGAGATTATAAGATTTAGTCCACAAAAGCAATTCAATTAATTGCCAACACAACACCGGCAAAACAGTCTGAACAATCACATCCTATAAAAGTAAAATTCAAATAATATCTAAACGAAGAGTTTGCTTTCACTTTTTGTCAACGTTTTGGTTTATTGTCTCACAGCATATGCATTTGAAACTACAGTTAATCAATCAGAAGCGCGTATTCAAACATTTGGAGGAACCTTTCTTTCCAACATTCATTGATTCTTTTGTAAATGAAAACAAATAAATACATTTGAAGGAAAAAAGTCTCTCTTTAACCGGTCCAACTTTCGAAAACTCGCGAGTCTTCACGGTCTATTGTAGTTTCAATACAATAAAAATGTATATGACTGTAAAAGTTTAAGTACATTGAAGCAAATTTGGACTTAACTCGTTGTGTGAGTCAGGACTTGTTAATAGTTTTAAAATCAATAGGATTTTTTAATGCTTATTTAATACTGGATCATATCGCCTTAGGTTATTTGTACTCCTGTTGGGCCACGTGCATTCTTGAAACAATCTCAGCTCCTTTGGAGTATGCAGCACCGGCATCGCAATGAGCGCGCAGGTTGTTAATGATTCACAGCAATGTGTACAAGGTCGTCACTCACATGTACCAGGTAAAAGTTGACTGTCATTCAAAAAGTGATTTTTGTTTTTTTCCCACTAATCTAAGGCGTAATATTACTAAGACAAAAAGGTAATTAATAAATATATATACCATTTCGAAAAGTCTTTTTCTTAAACACTCTGTTGAACCTTTCTCACAGAGAAAATATTTTCCAGTTCACAAATTTGACTTCCGCTTCGTAAATTTTAAAACAAACCTTGTTTATTTCGGTCATTTCTTTTGCTGTTCTACTTATCTTTTCAATCATTTCCTCAAAATTATTTCTTTAATATAAAACTTAGCTTACTATTGGTATCAACCGAAACGTCGAGACGCTACCATACCTTCATACCGGGTAAACATTTTACTAATGTATACGTAACAAATGCGTTTTATCGCTGTACTATATGAACCATGGTCAAGTTGATTGACTTTTCTAAACATGAAGCCGTGTGAACATTTTAAAACGGCTTATCACTTTCTCTTCTCAACATTTCACAATATTTGGCAAATTGTTCTAAAAAGTCAACAGTTAAACTCAAAGTCCTAAAAAACAATTCACTTAGTCCACTTATACGTATCACTTCAAACAGTTGACATGCCATGTATTTGAACTTCCGACTGCCATTGTGGACATCTATACCACAATCTTTGTCGTGAGAAAACCGCGTTGGAGTTGAACCTTTTCAAATTGCTGTCTCAAGAGAGACAGTCAGTTATTTTTGTCTGTACAACCAGATTAAAGATGACATTTTCAGTCTTCTGTTTTGATGAGCTATTTTCTTATTTAAAACTGGTCATTTTACATCAAAATAATTATATTGTGAAGTTATGAAATACACTTTTATTGCTGGAGAGCTAGTCTGTTCATGCAGTGATGCCTTTTCCTTTACATCAATCAAAATATAAATTTTATAGAACATTATTTTAAATGAAAAAGATTAAAGCAAATCCATAACTTCTTGCGTAAAACTCTCTTTGTTCTGATAATTGAATCAGAGCAAACAATCCTAAATTCTCGTTCCTTACCATAAGACGTGCAAGCTGTAAGTTTTAAACTATTTTTCATACAGCACTGCATTATCACGATCAACTACATCAAACCAATGTCAAAAGTGTCAGTGACGTACACATTCATCTCAAGTAATTTCTTCTTTAGAGGATTTGTGAAAAAAATACATTTTATAGTAACTGTAATAATTAATAAAAGCTCATAAGTGCTACTAGAGGTAGGGTCATAGATTGGTAAAAACTCCACAAATTGATGACCATAAAAACTTACTTGGTGAAAAGCACTGCAGCTGGTGATAGTGTAAACATTTTTGAGAAAAGATTCCCTTCGGAGTAATATGGTTTGGGTAGTTCTTTACCCAAACACATTTGTGAAAATACCGTGACTATTTGTTGCTGCTTTTTCATCAATTAGACACTGTATTCAGCTGAAACTCTCACATGTGACCTATCTGTCTTGGTAATTTTGCCCATACATTGACAAAAGCCAATCTAATAGCCTACTTTTTTTTTTACAAATCTATCATAATTTTAGAAATATTGAATGCTCTTTAAAAAATCATATCTCAAAAACATCAGGGTTCCAATCCTGAGTACGTGTGTATGATTTCATGTATTTAAATAAACGAAGTAACTTGTAGTAAGTTCATCTTAATTATCCACTGATACGGATACAGACACTGAATAAATCCTCTTCTTTTTTCTTTTTCATTTTCTTTTTCTTTTCCTTTCACTTCCTCTTATCATCTGTCAAAATCTCAAAATTTCAAAACCACCAGAGATCTCTGAATAGTTTGTTGACTTATATAACATTGTAGCTAGGTAGCTCAGTTCATTGGTAGAGCGCTGATATATTTATCCATAGGCTGCTGGTTCCAGTCCAGCTCTAGTAATTGTTTTCATCGACCCAAGTGAATGAATGAATGAATGAATGAAGTAACTCTTCGTTCACTCATCAGGTTTTAGATGAAAAGATCTGATTCAAAAGATACTCATATTAATTTGACCATTGTTATCAACTCTAAAAAAATGAACTGAGTTCGACAAAACTTTGAATATTAATTTACAAATACTGCATATTCAAGCTATTGAAACCTTCAGAAATTTCAATTTCAATATACAGATATCTTTTTTTTCTCGATTTTGTAAATCTCAATTATCTTTTGATCTGATCAACATTTATGTAGTTATAAGAATACAAACCCCCAAAACATGACATTCACTCAAAGATAAAAAGAAAAGTATTTCTTATTCAAAAGGCAGAGTATTGGCCTTCATAATAACCAGACCTTCAAGTCAAATCAAATCATATCCTCTCATCATCCAAGATTACACATGTTCATGGTAAGATGTGCGCCCATCTCTGTTTCTATTACTGCACCACACTTATTTTGTTAGTGAGATGGTTATGACCAGAAAAAGCTTGGCCTAATTAAGAGTGGCAACACAAACATAATGTAGAGGCATGGGAAGGAGGGGGACCATCTTATCAAAAAGGACAATAATTCACCAATAATACAACATCCAAATCCCCACGATGACGTCTAAAATATAAATAGTAAATCTAAAATTCTATTGGCTCCTACCTCCACTCTTCTCCTCTTTTCTCTAATACACAACTTTCTTTTGTTTTTTTCTGCTGAGTTTGCTTAAAACGATTCAGCAAATTCAACTGGTTAACCTATGTGTAGTTTCCAACATTACAGGGTTTATTGGCTCTCTGTAATACACCATAAAAACAATAGAATTAATCAAATGAAATGAATCATCTAGGGTTTTAAGTCACCAAATTGTCATGAACTGAAAACTGCAAATTGATCCTCCTTGGAGTATGGAATCAAGTCAAACACCATAACCAGTTAAACAGTTTGAGTGTTGAGTTAATGTATAATGTTGGACTGATGATGAGTACTGCACTAGCTGGTGTGCGCAAAGAATGCTTAATACAAGGTACCAGGCAAAACATATTTGCATACCTGTGATATGTGCTTTTGTTAAGCCCAAATTTTCTGCTTCGACCGTAAGCGCTGTATTTTTTTATTTACAGTAAGCAGGAATCAAATTGAGCCCAGTTTGCAGTCGCCAAATATAATCACTCCTTTTTTATTCTGCAGCTCATTTTTTTTCCATCTTATCCTTTTCACCTTTCTTAAAATGTTCACTTAATTAAGAAATAAAATGATCGTAATGAATTAAGTAATGAAGATTTGTTTTTTATGTACACAAATTGTTTTCCTTTCTAAACATTACCTAAGTTAGGAATAAATACAAATTTTCAAATGAAAAGATTAAGAACAAATCCATGACTAAATGGTGTTTGAAGCTTTGCATGGTGTGGAGGATAAGAGTAACTATAAATATAAATATAAATAGTAAACTTGCGGGTACAACCATGTGTAAAAACTCTTTGAGGGAGTGTTGGCTCTGAAAAGAGCCGGTTTGGTCTCGACGTTTCGAACAGTATACTCTGCTCGTCTTCAGGAGAATGCTGGACTACTGGTGGTGGTTGAGCTTATGTATGGCTTGGGGATGCACATTTGGGCGGGAAGGATCCAAGCTGTTCTTGTCTAGTGAAGCGTGTGAGTTGGTTGCTGGCTGGATGTGTGTGCGTTGGAGTGTGTCAGTGTTGTGGTGAGCTGCTGCTGGAAGTGTGGGCTTGAGAAGTGGTGACCAGATGTCGTTGATGAAGAATCCGATGTCTTGTGGAACGGTGTTGTGAGCCTTGATCTCTATTGCCTCCCTTACTCTGCGTTGGTGCCAGAACTTGACTGGAGCGATGAGCTTGGCTTGTGTCCATTTGATGAGATGATCTTGTTCATGTGAGTGTTTGATGATAGCTGATTTGTCTAGGTGCCCTAGTCTGCCGTGTGCTTGGTGTTCTTTGATTCTGGTTGATATGTTGCGGCCGGTCTCTCCGATGTAGACTTTGCATCCACTCATCAAATTCACCATGGAGCAAGAAGAAAACAACACCATCTCCTTCCTTGATGTCCAAGTCACCAGAAGAGCGGATGGGACCCTTTCTCACACTGTACACCGCAAGCCCACACACACAGACCGATATCTACACAGCTCTTCATTCCACCATCCTCGTTTCAAGTCTGCCGTCCACAACACATTGGTCCGCCGTGCATTCAACACCTGCGACCAAGACAGCTTGAAGCAGGAACTTCACCACATCAGGACATCACTACAACTCAACGGGTACAAGACATTCAACTTCAGCCAGCCCAAACCAAGCCTCCCACCTGAAGACAGACCGGAGTTCAAGGCAACCGTCACCATCCCATACATCGGCCACGCATCACACCAACTTCAACGCATCTTCAGCCAAGTCCAAGTCAAGACATTCCACACAGCACCCAACAAGATCCAAGCATCTCTTCACACACACAAGGACAAGCAAGTCAGCACTTCACCAGTTCCTGCAGCATCTCAACTCTCAGCATCCACTCATCAAATTCACCATGGAGCAAGAAGAAAACAACACCATCTCCTTCCTTGATGTCCAAGTCACCAGAAGAGCGGATGGGACCCTTTCTCACACTGTACACCGCAAGCCCACACACACAGACCGATATCTACACAGCTCTTCATTCCACCATCCTCGTTTCAAGTCTGCCGTCCACAACACATTGGTCCGCCGTGCATTCAACACCTGCGACCAAGACAGCTTGAAGCAGGAACTTCACCACATCAGGACATCACTACAACTCAACGGGTACAAGACATTCAACTTCAGCCAGCCCAAACCAAGCCTCCCACCTGAAGACAGACCGGAGTTCAAGGCAACCGTCACCATCCCATACATCGGCCACGCATCACACCAACTTCAACGCATCTTCAGCCAAGTCCAAGTCAAGACATTCCACACAGCACCCAACAAGATCCAAGCATCTCTTCACACACACAAGGACAAGCAAGACACTCAAGCCAAGCCCGGCGTTTACCGCATTCCCTGCGAATGCGGCAAAGTCTACATCGGAGAGACCGGCCGCAACATATCAACCAGAATCAAAGAACACCAAGCACACGGCAGACTAGGGCACCTAGACAAATCAGCTATCATCAAACACTCACATGAACAAGATCATCTCATCAAATGGACACAAGCCAAGCTCATCGCTCCAGTCAAGTTCTGGCACCAACGCAGAGTAAGGGAGGCAATAGAGATCAAGGCTCACAACACCGTTCCACAAGACATCGGATTCTTCATCAACGACATCTGGTCACCACTTCTCAAGCCCACACTTCCAGCAGCAGCTCACCACAACACTGACACACTCCAACGCACACACATCCAGCCAGCAACCAACTCACACGCTTCACTAGACAAGAACAGCTTGGATCCTTCCCGCCCAAATGTGCATCCCCCAAGCCATACATAAGCTCAACCACCACCAGTAGTCCAGCATTCTCCTGAAGACGAGCAGAGTATACTGTTCGAAACGTCGAGACCAAACCGGCTCTTTTCAGAGCCAACACTCCCTCAAAGAGTTTTTACACATGGTTGTACCCGCAAGTTTACTATTTATATTTATATTTATAGTTACTCAAATCCATGACTGCTTGCGTAAAACTCTCTATGCTCTGGGGATTGAAACAGAGCAAGCAATCTATAATTTCTCATTCCTCATTAAGAGACACGGGCAACCTCTGCCTGATACTTCAAAGGAGTCAAATTCCTCTATGTCCCTGGACCTCAGTGGTTATCACTTTGGTGTCCCTTAAAAATAACCCAGAGGCTAATTATGACATGCCTCAAAGAGGTGCTTTCTTTAACGTAAGAAAAATACTGCCTTGCCTTCACAAGAACAAGGTATCAGGCTTGGCAACATTTTCAAAACACTCCATATGCAGCACCTTATGTGCACTTATTGCAATCAATTACATCCAACCAAATGTCAATTAAACAATGAAAGCATCATTACGATCTAAACCGATCATTATGTAAGTCAGGACTTGTATCAGCAATATAACAAAAAGAATAATATTCAGTTCTTAAAAATACAATTGAAAGCTAGCTATCAAAAATGTAAGGTTCTAAAATTGTGCTGTTTCAACTTCCAACATTTACATCGCTCAAAACCATATATCTGATATGGCGATGAGCGCAATTATTGATCGTGTACGTTCGGTGATGTGTTTTCGGTTTGTGGTAACACCGTGTGTATAAATGTACTTTGCTGTGTTGATTGTTCATTAGAAGTGATGAGAACTTGACACACTCTGCGGCTGGTAATCAAGAGAAGCCTTCTCAATACAGGTTGATTTTGTTTACCCCCTTACGTAGTACTTAATTAGCGGGACAGTTCTTTTTAGATCTATAAGAAGTCTCCCAGATTCCAAAATTAACTTTGCGGTTAGTAGAATTAGTAGCAAGACAAGTTCTCAAAAGAAAAATTTATTGTAGAAATATACACATGGTTATCGCACACTTAAAACCCCTTCAACTCGACACAATGTAAAATCGTTCACTGGTGACCAATGTAAGAAATAAAATATGATATCAATTTTATGCCCACAATTTTTTTTCAAGACACCATGGGAAGTAAAACATTAGATATAAATGTACCCCTTATTAAGCAAGTATTAGATACGTGTATAATGTTGATGGGTTGATTAGAAGGAAACCAGTTGTTTTTAAGAAATAACCTGAGCACTTAATGTAAAATTGTCATCAAAAGGGGTGGAGTTGAAAGGGTTTTAATTTACATTGATACCTCACCATGCTCGTCACTCTAAGCAACGCCTCAAAACTCATAGAGATCTGTAATCTTAATTGATGAAACGTTTAGACTTTTGAGCTCATATGACTGGCCGTATTTTCATGCTGCATTTCTTCAGGGAGTAGTAGAAGTTTTTCCAGGCACTCCAATGTATTCCTTGTCCATATTCAACAGCTCCCCCTTGAGAGTATTTACCATTAAGATGAGCCCAAAAGCAGGCGTTAAACCACCAGCCGCCCGGATACGCCTCTGCACAATTATCTGAGCTTGCATCATTGTCTTGATCCTTTGTTGAGAATGGATGTCCATTATGATTGTTCATTCGGTTGCGTGCTGTACTCTGAGCATCATATGAACCAATATGGAGAGTATATTTGTCACCTGTAACTGCAAACTCACCATAAGAATCCCAGACTGTGTTGGACTCC